>CP126891.1:40615000-40730000 GCA_030440675.1 Furcifer pardalis
AGGAGCCCAGCCGGGAATTCAGACCCCGAAAAGAGGTTGCTTGGTTGACTTGTTTATTTGTTTTGTTTCGAGTTCCAAGCAGGCACCAATATCCCACCTCTTGGGGACATGAAAGGAGCTTCATTCTGGCATCCCCTGAGTGGAGTTTATTTATTTATTTATTTATTATTTATTAGCCACATTTGTGTTTCTCCAGCAAAACTCCTTTCAACCCAGAATACTTTCTGAAACAAAATTATTATTAATTATCTAGATTCTGAACTCCCGCCTCTGTCCCAGCTCCTGTCAACCTAGCTGTCTGAAACCAAGAAATTGCAAGTCGATAAATAGGTACCACTTTGGTGGGAAGGTAAACAGCGCTCCGTGCGCCCTGGTGTTGAGGCATGCCTGTCACACGACCACGGAAACATCTGCAAACGCAGACAGTGCTGGCTCTTCAGCTATGAAACAGAGATGAGCACTGAACCCTAGAGTCAGATATGACCAGCATTCAAGCAAGGGTGACCTCTACCTAGATTCTGAGTTGGACACAACTAGTTTTTGAGCAAGGGAGACCTTTACCTTTAATTGCCATATATACTCGAGTATAAGCTGAGCTTTTTAGTCCCAAAAATGAGCCCCCAAAAGGGGACTTAGTTTATACTTGGGTCAATGACCACGAGGGCACCAGAACCGTGCCAGATTTAGATGTGCCAACAATTTAATTTTACCATATTTTCATGTACAGTCAAACCTCGCATAACGAGCATTTTGCTTAGCGAAAAACTCACATAACGAGCAAGTTTTTCGCTAAGCGGTCTGACTCGCATAACAAATTTTTCGCTATGCGAGTCGGTCTTTTCCCTATGGAAAAACTTGCATAATGAGTGTTTCTATGGGGAAAACTCGCATAATGAATTTTTTCGCTATGTGAGTTTTCCCCATAGAAATGCTTGTTATGCGAGTTTTTCCATAGGGAAAAGTCCGACTCACATAGCGATAAATTCGTTATGCGAGTCAGACTCGCATAGCAAATTTTTCGCATAGCGAGCAACATTGTAGAACAAATTAAATTCGTTATGCGAGGTATGACTGTATTTCAATTATAGAAATTCACCGGCAGCTGCTGCATTTCCCACCCTTGGCTTATATTTGGGTCAATCTATTTTCCTGGGTTTTTAGGTCAAAATTAGGTACCTCGGCTTATATTCGGGTCGGCTTATACTCGCGTATATACGGTTATGATATTTGTCATCCAGAATAATCTGAAAATCTCATCGCCTGTTGAAAACCATATTTTTGGTCGAGCATTGAGCAGCCGCCGTGGGGTCTACGTTAAAGACCACCCCAACCCAATCTGTTGTAAGACAAATAGGGAACATGACCCTTGACGAACAACTTGATCTTTGTTCTCCAGGGGTGCACAAGGAGGCAAACGTGTTAATTAACTAAAGGATTGGGTTTCTCCCAAGTGATAAGATGACCCAGCCAACATCCATTAATGACTTGAGTCAGGATGTGTAAAAAAGGGGGTAGGAAAAAAAACGAAAAGAGCTAAACTTGTTTTTGAAAACAAACATGCTTTGAACTATCTTGTAAATTACAGAACCTAATCTAAACGGCAGGTCAAATAAAGCACTTTTTATTAGGGGCTGCGGTGGCTCGGTGGTTAGGAAGCTCGCCTTGTTAGCTGGAAGGTTGGCACCATTACAGGTGGGGCACCTGCCCCTCCAAGGGCATTCGAGGAACAAAATGACCTCCCCGCCAAAAAAGAGCCAGCGCTGTCTGCGTCTGCAGATGTTTTCGTGGACATGTAGCAGCCATGACTGGACACCGGAGTGCATGGAATGCTGTTTACTTTCCCACCCAAGTGGTCCCTATTTATCTACATGTAGTTTTTTTGCTTTTGGTTGGCAGGAGCTGGGACAGAGATGGGAGCTCATTCTGTCGTGCAGTGCTCAGGAATCGAATTTCGACCTTGCAGCCTCTTAACTACTTGAGCCACCGCAGTCCCTCAGTGGTTGGAAAGCCAAAAATTGCAAGTAGGTAAATAGGTGCCACTTTGGGTGGGAAAGGTAACGGCATTCTGGCATCCAGTCATGCCTTCAACACAGAAGTGTCTGCTGATGCAGAGTGTGCTGGCTCTTTGGTTGTAAACGGAGATGAGCACACCACGCCCTAGATTTGGACATGACTGGTTTTTCCTCTGCTTTTACACCTCGTCTCCTTTACCTGGAAGGACTTTATGAAGCAGGACAGATTTGTAAACCATCTCCGAGTACAAGAGTTGGGTTGAGTATCCCACACTCTTGGTGGGTTGGTTTGCCTGGGATTCAAGGCAGGAAGGCCTCTCTTTTCTTCCATAAAAGAAGGTTATATGGAGAAGGGACTTTGCCAAAGAGAAGGGAGTGGCCCGCCAGGTTTGGCTCTGCACTTGGTTGAGGCCCTGGGGACAGGTGTTGGGTTTCAAACCGGCAGAACTGCTGAGTCACAACGGACACGCACTCCCTGTCGATTGGCTGGGGATGCACACACACAACACACAAATGCACACGGCAGAGGAAGCGCAAGGGACACGTGCCCCAACCAGGTTGCATTAACCCCTGCTGAATCAGAAGCCGGAGGGAATCCTCACCAGAGCCTCTTTCCCGACAACCCCTGGAGACAACTTTCCGGGACTCCGTTTCCCAAGATCCCCCCAGACCAGTTGCCACCTGGTCGAGTTACTTTTTCCAATGAGTGGCAAATGTTGTGGGCGATGCCAGAGAAGAGTCCAAAAAGGAAAGGCAGTCAGGTTAACTCAAAAGCCATAAATCACTTCAAGCAATTGCCTCTCTACGGGGAGCGGGTCTTTTGTAAGGCATATGGCTCTGAATGGCTCGTAGGTTTTGCAAAAGATAGAGGCATCGGTTGTGGCAAGGCTAACTCGCTGCAGTTTACTGCTTATATCTTCTTCCTCCAGCTACTCGGATGATGGCCCCTAGGCTCAAAAGGGAGGGAGAAGTTGGATGGCCCTGCAAATTACGTACCGTGTCTGCTGGTACAAAAATCCTGACACTTTGACCTTACAAACCAGACGTTTGGGTTAAGCTCCTCTCTGTTGACAGCCAAACTGCCAGTGCTGTCTGCGTCTACAGACGTTTCCACGGTTACGTGGCAGGAATGACTAGACACACGGGATGCTGTTACCTTTCCTGCCGAAGCAGTATCTATTCATCTATTTTTCTTGCTTTCAAACTGCTAGGTTGGCAGGAGCTGGGGACAGATGATGGGAGTTATCTCCGTTGTCAGGTCTCGAACTGCTGATCTGCCATCCTTCCGGTCATCAAGTTCAGGGTCTTAACCACTAAGCCACTGCGGCCCTCTTACATGCTACATTACTTTATCCCTCTGTTTAATATCATCTTCCATTTCCGACAGGCCTGTGCGTGGGGTTGGTGCTTGAATGTACGTCCAAGAATCCCATCCAGTGGCTCAGCTGGTGCCCTTTTGGTGCGGCGCAGGTGGGATTTGAAGGTTTTTAAAAGCCAGGATAGGAAGATCAGGGACCTAGAAGACCACAAATGGAGAAGGCAGGAGCCCAGCAACAAAACAAAGCAGCAAGCAGAAATCGAACTGGGTTTCAACCTTCCGTTTAGACAATGTGCATTTCTGATGAAATGCTCATGAGACTTTATTTGGAAGATAATCAACCATTTCACTGACCGAGAAACGGCATGTTCAGGCAAAATTATGTCTTTGTTTTTGGGAGCATTTTTCCAACGGCCATCATTAATTCTAACCACCCGCTCATATATCTGCAATATGGATGGCCTGCGAAAGTTTGAAGACAGGCTTTTATGGTGCGCTTTATCTTACTGCGGGCTTGTGTTCCTTTTTTTTTTACGACAGCGTCGCCGAAAACTGCAATGGCCCATAGCAGAGAAACAGGCTTCGTATATTCTAATTGCCGTCATTATTTCTAGAGTCCCACCCGTGCATATCAATCAGGCGTGCACATGTTTTATGCAAATCGATGTCATTTTTCTCATGATCTGTATTCCCTTTTTTTGTGTCTCGGCAACGTGCCTCCGTTCACCTGGGCATCTCTGTCCGCCGTACCTCTGAAGAAATAGTCTTTTCATGCGCTGGTTTTGGCGCGTTTAAAAGATGAGAGGTTATCCCTGTCACAGACCTTTTCTCAACCACGACTTTGCTATTGCTATTTCCAGACCGCCTTGATCCGGGAAATGAGAAAGAATGAAAATTCACACATTGAACAGCTAATCCGTCCCTCTACGGCCTGCAGTTTTAAGTAATTGACACTCTGACAGTCCCATTTCTGTGCAAACAATGGATTTTTGCTCATCTATGGCTGGTGTTGGCTTAGCGGTTAAGACACTGAACTTGACGACTGGAAGGTCAGCAGGTCAGCAGTTCAAGACCCAAGTGCTGCATGACGGAGCGAGCTCCCGTCTCTGTCCCAGCTCCGGACAACCTAGCAGTTTGAAAGCAAGAAATTACAAGTACCATATATACTCAGATATAAGTCAGGTTTTTTAACTCCAAAAATGAGGTCCAAAAATGGGACTCAACTTGTACTCGGGTCAACATAAACACTCAAATACATACACACACAAATGTCTAAATTAATTAATTTTACCATATTTTCATGTAGCAGCTACTGTATTTTCCAATACAGCTACTGTATTTTCCACCCCTGACTTATACTCGGGTCAACTTATTTTCCTAGTTTTAGAGGTCCAAATTAGGTTCCTCGACTTATATTCGGGATGACTTATACACGAGTATATATGGTACATAAAAAGGTGCAACTTCGGTGCAAAGGTAAACAGTGTTCCATGCACTCCGGTGTCTAGTCATGCTTGCCACATGTCCACAGAACTGTCTGCAGAGGCAGACAGCGCTGGCTCTTTGGCTGTAAACAGAGATGAGCACTGAACCCTAAAGTTGGATACGACTGGCTTTTGAGGAAGGGACACCATTACCTTTACCTATCCCTTGTATTCACACTTGATTATGATCCTAACACGGCTACTGGGATATGCATAAATAGGACCAATCCATATGTCTAAGACAGGGGATTTTGATCTAATGAAGGTCACGCTAAAAACATCCTGTTCGTCTTAAGGTCAACACACTATTCCATATTATTTTTCCCTCTTTTCCTCCCTCCCTTTCTTCCCCTTAAAATTTTGCCACCTTAGGATCCTGTTGGTTAAAAGGTAACCCTCTGCCTCTTCAAGTTGCCTGGAACTTCTAAAGGTCACAGTAAATTCCTTTTGCATAGAACATGTTCTCGTGAAGTTGACTTAGGGAAACAAATGCCAGCGATTTTCGTTTGCGGCTTACTCCCACGTAAATGTGCAGCGGATCGTGACCGTAACACTTTCCCAAGAACAGTCAACCACCATGTCCCAGATTTCCTTAACGATGTTACTCTTTGATATATAATGAAATCCCCTTTCAGAAGAGTTATTAAATACCTACGATGCGCACTGTGGATGAAAGATAAACAATTGGAGTTCCAATTCTTCCCCATAAATAACCATTTAAGTATCCTTAAGGCCGAAAACAAGTATACAATGAAGTATATATTCCATTGGAGGGGAAATGTAAGAAATCTGGATATTGTACATACTCGAGTATAAGCTGACCCGAATATAAACCGAGGTACCAAGCCAGGAAAATAGATTGACCCGAGTATAAGCCGAGGATGGGAAATGCAGCAGCTGCTGGTGAGTTTCAATAAATACATGAAAATATGGTAAAATTAATTAAATTTTTGGCACGCCTCAATCCAACGCGGTCTTGGGACCCTCGTGGTCATTGACCCGAGTCTAAGCCGTTTCCCCTTTTGGGGGCTCATTTTTTGGACTAAAAAACTAGGCTTATACTCGAGTATATACAGTATTTTCAAGGACATCAGAGTGCTTAAACCGTGTGTGTGTGTGTGTGTGTGTGTGTGTGTGTGTGTGTGTGTGTGTGTGTGTGTGTGTGTGTGTGAGAGAGAGAGAGAGAGAGAGAGAGAGACAGAGAGAGACAGAGAGACAGAGAGACAGAGAGAGAGAGAGAGAGAGAGAGAGAGAAGACTTGTTCACCATGAGCCAGACTTAAATCTATAATTTACACAAACAAACTTAAGTACACACAGACACACTCATACACACATATAATTGTAAGGGCTAAGACAAATGAGGGCCTATTTTAAGTAGCATCCTGGTGCTGACTAAGACCCCACTGGAGGCATGGAGTGATAACGTTTGAAGGGTCCCGAGAAAGTGTCCCTTTTATGCTTTCAAATCTGCCTAAATCCAGCAGAAACATGGGTCTCCGTTTGGATCATGCCAACGCACCCTAGCTCTGGACTCTAAACCTGATTAAGGACAGCCAGACAACACACACAAATCAAGCAACGTGTAATCTCGGCCAGGGCGTCGGGCAGGTGGAATGCATACCTGTCGGAGAAAGGTGTACAGCCCACTTCACTGAGCACGCCTTCAGGGTTTCGTCACCCACGCCTGGCTCCAGATCAGACACATCTTTTGCAACGCAACTACCCGCCTTCGTTCTTCCTTGGCTACGGGGAGCAAAAAGGGGCGACCTCTTGACCTTCCGTTGAAGCCCTCAAACGACCCCAGGCTCGGCGTCTTCCACAAGCAACCCAAGCTCCATCTGCCACTGCCTCTCCTGGTGGAGTCCTCTTCCGTGGGCGAAAGAAGCAGCAGTGGAAACTGCCCCCCGGATCCTTGGAAATCTGCCCCACTTGGGTGGACTCGAACATTCGGCCCCGTTGGACACCTTCACCCTTGCATCCTTGCTCGGTCTTTGAAACTGAACAATGTGACTTTCGCTCCGTTCCCAAAGAGCAGCCTTGCTTAAAATCATCATCAATCCACGACTTAGTTAGTCTTTGAAGTAAGGCTTGACCCATGAACACAAACTAACAAGGAGGGGAGGGGGAGATTGGTCATGTTTCCAAGTCTTTAAAATGTTTTCAAACACCCCCCCCCCCCATTTCCAAATATCCACCTTAAAGTCCGGACAATATCTTATTAAGCAAAGACCAAAGGGAGGGGGGGATGTTCAATGGGCTGGATGATGCCTCCTTGATGTAGTCTTGGATGGGAAGATTTATTCCACCCTAGTGCCTTTAGTTCCTTATCTTAGCCTTGGCGGTGCTAGAGAACATTGGTGGGAATCTTCGCCTGGTACAGTTTCATCGGCCAGGAATTTTGCATTGAATAATTTTTAACTTATGCCCTAGACGGGGCCCAACTCTCCGCTTCCAAAGAGAGTCTGCAAAGAAGGGAGAATTTTTAAACAGAAAGGGGGTGAGGGAAAACACACCTAACTCCCGAAAAAAGAACTAAGAGAGGCATTTACGACAAAACAGACTAACAACACTAAGACGTATAGATTGCCCTCTTTTCCAAGATCCACTGATAACTTAAAGAAAGGAGTAAAAGATTGAACAGGGAAATTCAGATTCAGTCTCTCCAACCCTGGAAAAGGTAAAGGTCTCCCTTGCTTGAATGCCAGTTGTATCCAACTCTAGGGTTCGGTGCTCATCTCCGTTGATAGCCAAAGAGCCAGTGCTGTCTGTGCAGATGTTTCTGTGGTCATATGACAGGCAGGATTAGACACCGGAGTACACAAAATGCTGCTACCTTATCCCCAAAGTGGTATTCAGGGCCATCCAAGTGCCATAGACCTTACAAACCAGACGTTTGGGTTATGCTCCTCTCTGTTGATAGCCAAACTGCCAGTGCTGTCCTCGGCCATATCTTTATCTAATGTCATTCCTTGTCCATTGGTCTGATCTGGTGTTAGAAGGATTGCCACCCAGGGTACGCCCAATTGTATTCACAATCTTTGTGGAAGCTCCTTCTGTGTATCTGCTGCTTTATAGCAGTTGATGCTGAGAGAACTAAGCAAGAGAAGGACCCTTGGCACCCTCTGAACAGAGATGAGCCTCAAGTCTGCTGGCTGAGACCCAGGAAGAGCTTTATGGCAAGAACAAACATTCTTGAGGGTACACAAAAGCAAAACCAAATTAGAAGATGGAGGAAGGAGCTCACTGGACAAGGAACAACATTAAAGGTGGATATAGCTGAACATCTCCAACCTCCCCTACGTCACCTGGAGGAACCTGAACAGGCTGAAGGTTGGCGTCCCCAAATGCAAGACCAGCAGGCTCAAGTGAGGACTGCTGGTGGAGAACAACAAACAGTGTGAATGTGGAGAGATACAGAATCCGGCTCATTTACTAGTCTGCCGATGACTGCTGTCGACATGCACCAGTGACGACTTGAGTTTGGCCAACGACAAAGCCAAGGAAGTGGCTTCATTTTGGCAGTCCAGGGTCTGATCAGGACATGAAAGAAGAAATCTACACCCTTTGCAGGGAATGATAGATAGTTCAATATAGCTTTGAGTAGAGAAGGCCATGAGTTCAGTCTTTGGCTATATTCAATAAAAAGGGTCTGAGTTCAGATTTGGAATCAGCTCACTCGATTATCATGTAAACCGTTGTTGCACAGTGTAATAAATACTCCAAGTCCTTTTTCTTGGGAATTGAGATCTTGCCTCCTGGTTTCGATGTGAAAATTAGGAGTCTGTTTCTCACACCCACACGTCCAACAGGTACAGAATTCTCCTTTTGTCTTAACACACCTTATGGGAAGCCTTAATCTTCCATTGTTAATCATGTTGGCAGTCTTAATCCTGAACAAACAACTTCCCCAAGGAACCATCAGTACCTGTCTTCAACACTTGCATGGGGCAGAAAATTCGTGCCCAGCCGAAGTTGTACCAAAGAAAGGGAAGGGGAAAGAAACGGTATATTCGTTGGGAACACCAGCTCTGTTTGTTCAGAATGGGAAGGGCTAGGTTACAGTAGGTCAGGATGAAAGATATTTGGCGGTATTGCAATATGCTATCAGGTTTCTTCTGGCTTACATTGCCTTATGAATGAGTGACCTCCAAATAGCACCATTGTTAAGATCCCTGCTTCACCTCTTGCAAACTAAAGCTTGTAGCTTCTTTTAGAGAGTCACTCTATCTCACATTCGATCTTCCTCGTTTCCTGCTGCCTTCGACTATAAAGGTCACCCTTGCTCTCAAGCCAGTCGTATCTGACTCTAGGTTTCAGCGCTCAACTCTGCTTATAGCCAAAGAGCTGTCTACATCTACACATGTTTCCCTGGCTATATGGCAGGCATGGATAGAAGAACATGAAACAATGTTACCTTTCCTGATGAAGCAGTACCTCTTTATTCACTTGCAATTTCTTGCTTTCAAACTGCTAGGTTGGCAGGAGCTGGGACAGAGACGGGAACTCACTCAAGTCATGAACAACTCAGGGTCTTGAACTGCTGACCTTCTAGTAATCAAGTTCAGTGTCTTAACCACTAAGGCACTGCAGTCCCTGCCTTCAGCTGGACCCAAATCATGGAGTGTGTTTGGTCGTTCAGCTGGGATTTTAACCTCACTCTTATGTTTCTCCTGATGAGTCTTCTGTAGGGTCAGAGCTAGAAGAGTTAGGCTTTTTTGAGGGGGAGATACTACATCCAGAAAGGTCACAGGTAGATTCTAGGAGCTACGGTCCAAAAAAGTAACTTTTGCAAACTCTAGAGTGGGATGACCCACTGTGTTGCTGTCTCGTAACCTTCCCTACGGGATAAAGCCAGGCTAAATGGGCGAAGACGTTGTAGAACAAAGTAAATTGACGTTGAAATGATTAGTCTCAGCAATCATATTCTGGGTGACTGCAGGCTATGAGAGAATTCGAGTCAGTCCATCGTCTGTTATGGCTTCTCTGCCCTATTGTTGCATAGCCTGGAGAAATATCGCAGTGGTAGGATGGGTGGCATTGAGAAGCAATGAAGGATGTTTTAGGAGTTTGAGATCTTTCACCTTGGAAAGAGAGAGATCAACGTATAGCAAAGACAGGCATCATCATCCTTTCAATCTTCCATATCTCTCTAGGTTCCCAACCATTACAATCTGGGGGCCATGTCGTGCTTTCTCAGTCAGCTTTGAGGGCCAGATGGCCATTTTGCCCTGCCTGCCTCAACAGCTTCAAAGGGTGACCATTTTGTTTCTTGAATGCCCTTGGAGGGGTGGGGGCACATGAAATGGTGCAACGGCTGGATCTGGCCCACGGACCTTAGGTTGGAAACCCTGCTCTCAGAAAAACAGGATGGCTCTCTCCATGCAGAATTAAGAATAACGGACACACCAATGAAACAATACTTTGGATCCTCTTCCGAGTCCAAGGGGCGCATGTGAAAGCGTCACCATCTCAAACAGGAATGGGCCGTTTCTGCAGATCCACTGTCCCACACCCACCCAATGGACTCTGAAAGCTCGTTCCTTTCCCCCCCTGACCGCAGCTCCGCCTCCTGAAATAAAATGAAAGGGCTCACCACAAACTCCGGAGTGGATTCACTGTACCCCCGGAACAGGAGTCTCTGGATTGCTTTGATGACCAAATTAAAAAGTATCAAGGACATCTAGAACCAGGTAAAGTTGTTTCCCTTGGAATTGGATATTATGGTCCTAACTTGGGTGTTAGTTTAACTTTTACTCCGCGGTCCAAGGGATCTTTCCCTTTTTAAATTCCTCTCGCTTCCCATGCCTTCCTTATCTCCGTCCTGCACCCATTCCAACCTTTGCCCCTGTTTCTAGTGTGCCTATGTACCTTAAGTCAACCAGATAAGTAACCTTTCCCTGCTCTATCTGTCTGAATAACCTGACAACGGGCAGCAATTAGAACAGCAACATCTCACTGCTTCCGGCGTTGGGCCAAAACTGGAGGGTAAATATTTGCCTGTGATATCCCAGCATTAGGAGAGTGAATGCTAACAAGGAACAGTTAAAGACACAGGTTTATTTATTACATATTTTTAATTCACCGAATCAAGTCTAGCCAGGTAGTTTATCTTGCTATGGTAATGGCGTAGCAAATGGAAGGCCACTGCATTATATATTATTATTTCTTCTTCTTCTTCTTCTTCTTCTTCTTCTTCTTCTTCTTCTTCTTCTCCTCCTCCTCCTCCTCCTCCTCCTCCTCCTCCTCCTCCTCCTCCTCCTCCTCCTCCTCCTCCTCCTCCTCCTCCTCCTCCTCCTCCTCCTCCTCCAAATCCACATCTGAATATTGGCGATCATCATACATTCAGCCATGAAGACTATCCTGAGAATATAATGCAGTGGCCTTTCATCTGCCTTCCACATCGCAGCGTGACACCCATAACACTGTTTCAGTTCCGCATGTCATTTTCTGGTCCTAAGCCCTTTTGGCACACAAAGTCCTCCTTAGTCCAAAGCCAGTATTGATGAAGCTGCTGCCCTCCTTCAAGATAGACTCAGATGGGATATAATCCACTTAGGGGCACTGATCCTTCCCCATGGATTTCGCCACCCAAGGCCATTGGTCCTCAGGGTTGTCAGGTTAGTTAACCTCCAAATGATACTCAGCATTTTGTTGCTGGCAGTAGGGTCTACTCTATGACCATAGCAGAATAACCTGGCCAGACTTGGAGCAATCTTTCAATTAAAAAAAGAAAAAGAAAAGCCAATTAGAAAAAGGGAAGGACAAAAGGCCCCACCCAACTCATATTCTTTTCTCAAACACGTCTTTGGGAAAATGTATTTGTGGGGTTACTTGTGGGTTTTAATGGTGTCTCGTTCACATCCTGTTGCCTTTCTACCTTGCCCTCTAGCGAAGCTCCCGCCAATGCTTCCCTTCAAGGCTCCAAAGAACTCTGTCACATAAGTGTTATAGAGACATGGTTCAGAAAGTCTTTCCTGTCCGAGAAACCTGCCGTGTGGGTGGGTTTGTGTGTGCCGTGTTTTGCTTTGTTTGGGTGTTGGATTAATGGGAGGATTCAATGAGAGCCACAGCCACAATCAGTGCTAGCCAGGGAAAGATTAACGAGCCGTTGGGTCAAACATCAGCTTCTCCATTAACGAACCAGTATGCAAAGTCCAATTTTCTTTCCGACTGGAGTGCTATTTTTTTCTTTTCCAGAAGCAATCAAGCAGAGTAATCCATGCCTTCCTGTTCTGACTTGCAGGCAGATCATACCAAGATCTTAACGAGCCTGGCGTAATTAGTCCCCCAACGATTAGTGTCTTTCTCAAGCTTGTTTGATTCCACCTCTTTGAAACGGCCAAGAGGAGTTTAGTCAGCAACTCTGGAGAAAGTAAAGCCAGGGAAATGTTGCAACGGGCTGGGAAAGGTTGCATCATTCATTTTCACTTCACACCAGAAGTTCTCAACCTTTTAAAGTGGTGGGCCGGGTCAGGCTGCCTCCGATAGCTTCGGGGGCCAGATGGCCATTTTGTCCTTACTCCACCACATGGCACTTCCTGGTGTGGTGGAGGGGCCACATGAAATGGTGCCATGGACCACATCCGGCCCCCGGGGCCGCAAGTTGAGAGTCCCTGTTTTACACCTTGGTAGGACAAAAGCTTGTCTACATTGAGAGAGGAAAGAGTCATTAGGGCATGGTGGCCAGTCAATCTAAAATATCCCCAAGCCTTGCATCTCACATGGAAGTGATATTAAGTGCCCCTGAGCAACATCTGTGATCCATACTGAGGACTAGCAACTTAAGAAACTAAGGAACCTTTGGCAGCCACAGCAAAGGGCACCAGAGAACAGGGATGGGAAAAATCAACATGCAATAAAACAATGCTCACATGGGAAGCTCCTAGAAGACCAGTTAATGAATAGACACGGGGATAAGCCATCTCTACACAAATAAGATCCAGCAATGACTTCAGGGTTTTTTGTCACTGGGGGGTGGGGATGGGGTTCAGGGCGGCAGAATCACAGCTCACCCATTGCAATTACCCATCTGCAATTAGCAGCGAGTGCCTTAATTATTGTGCTTACAATTTTGCGACCTACGGGCTCAGCTCAAATAATGCCTTCCCTCGCATATTAAGTTGGGTGTAAATATATTTTGTTTCCTTCTCCCTGATTCCACCACATGCTAATGTATTGAAGGCTCCATCTGTTTATTGGGGATCAGCGGGCTTAACAAAGGGGAGACCACAGACTTCTGGATTCTGGATCCGAAAAAACAAATATGCCCACTTCAGCTATACAGAGAAGGGGTTGCAGTGGCTCAGTGGTTAAGAAGCTCGCCTTGTTAGCTGGAAAGCTGGCAAGTTGGCAGTTCGAGACCCGGGCACTGCATGACAGATTGAGCAGACTAACAAATGAGTTGGATTCTGCATCTCTCCACAGTGGTACCCAAACTGGACATACTAGAATAGAGTATCAAAAAACAAAACAAAAAATAAAATAAAAATCCTGCAGCACTTTAAAGACGAACTGCTATATTTTTACTGTGAGCTTTCATGGATCAACTCCACTTCTTCAGATAAAGGAGTCAAATTTCCAGTTATGGTTTATATATACCAGATACAGAGGTAAAGAGGTTACAAGGTAAAGAGGTAAAGAGTAATCAAGCAGAATGACAGATAAGAATGCATATCAACACAGCTACCTACAGCTATCAGTAGCAGAAGATGTCTGGTTTGTTATTCAGATCCCTTGAATTAGAGATGGATTAGTAAAGGTAAAGTAAAGGTTTCCCTTGCTCGAAAGCCAGTTGTATCCGACTCTAGGGGTCAATGCTCATCTCTGTTTCTAAGCCGAAGAGCCAGCGCTGTCTGCTTCTGCAGAGGTTTCTATGGTCATGTGGCAGGCATGACTAGACACCGGAGCGCATGGAACGCTGTTACCTTCCCACCGAAGTGGTCCCTATTTATCTACTTGCAATTTCTTGCTTTCGAACTGCTAGGTTGGCAGGAGCTGGGACAGAGACAGGAGCTCATTCCGTCCTGCTGTACTCGGGAATCAAACTGCTGACCTTCTGCTTCCCAGTCAGCATCTTAGTGACTTAAGCCACTGCAGTCCCTAGAGATGGATTAGACAGCTCTAATTGGAGGGAACTGATAATCTTGTTACTTAGACTCAGTCCATCAAACAATTTAAGGGTTCACCTTTTGAGAAGTTTCCAAAATTTGTGCATTTCTCTAAAGATACAGTGGAAATAATGAAAGATTTAAAAATCAAATTAATGTGAAAGACAGCAAACTGGTTATATATTGTCCATTCTTACCGAAGAGGTGTGGAGTGCTAACAGCTTCAAAGCCAGCTTTGAACTACCTGGGAATTCATGAATGTGTGCAGTGGTTGTTTTAAAAAATCCCACCTCCTTTTTCTGGAAGGTTCTTTATTACCATATCAATAGGTGTATCAACCAAATTTGGCCAGCTTAGACACAGTGGAACCTCAGTTAATGTAATTAATGTGTTCTCTGGGACGTTTCTTACAGTGAAAACTACTTTCTCCAAATTTTCCATAGGAATGCATTGAATGCAATTTCCCATAGGAATGCATTGAAAACCAAAATACAGTACATTTAACCAAAATGTGGTTTCCCATAGGAATGCACTGAAAACCAATTAATCTGTTCCAGAAAATATATATCCATAAACTGCGCCACTATTTTCTATGGATTTCCTTTTGTTACGCGATTTTTATGTTAACTGAGCCGTTTGTCACTGTACAAAATTTCATATGGCCCATTTTGAATGAGAGCTTCCCGAAATCCGCAAACTTCCTCTTAAATAGGGTGGAAAGAACATGAGATTTTGTTAATATTTGGAATAAAGAGACGTGGATCGATTTCTCCATCCCAACGCAAAAGAGCGTGATTATAAATCTAAGCAACGTACACACAACCAAATTGTTCTACTCTACACAGGCAGCTGAAGAAGAGAAATAAAGTCAAGTGTGAATTTGGGCCCACTGGCAGATAATCCCCGAGAGAAGCAGGGACGTTTGATGGGTACATGCATACTTCAAAGCTGCATTCCACCTGGCCAAGACACACTATTAAAAAATGACATTAAACATTCACTCTCTCGTAAAAATGTAATTACCGTTGGCCCGGAATAGTCAGCTAATTTCAAGTCTATCTGTGTCGCGTACAGCTTTGGCGGTGGCACTAGTGGGTTTTTTTTTTATGTTCCCTTTTCCCCGCAGTTAATGCCAGAAGAGCACTAACCCTAGACTAGCCATGAAACAAAGGGGTCTCTAATCTCAATTTTGCCTGCTCAACGTCTCTGCACCGTACATCTCTAGGTAAAACTAAAGGTAAAGGTAAAGGTCACCCTTGCTCAAAAGCCAGTCGTATCCGACTCTAGGGTTCAGTGTTCATCTCTGTTTATAGCCAAAGAACCAGCGTTGTCTGCGTTTGGAGATGCTTCCATGGACTTCTGGCAGGCATGGAAAGCTGTTATCTTTCCCACCTATTCACTTGAGAAAGCCTTGATGCTTGGAAAGGTGGAGGGCAAAAGAAGAAGGGGGCGGCCAAAAATGAGATAGCTAGATGGTATTGTAGACGCAATGGGCACAGAACTGAGCGAGTTGAGGAGGATGGTGGAGGAAAGAAGTGCCTGGCGGACAGTGGTCCATGAGGTCACAAAGGGTCAGAATCGACTGTGTGACTGAACAACAAAACTACCTATTTATCTACTTGCAATGTCTTCAGTTACGAACTATGAGGTTGGTCGGAGCTGGGACAGATACAGTACCTCACTCCGTCATGCAAGGGGCTGCGGTGGCTCAGTGGTTAAGAAGTTTGCCTCATAAGCGTGAAGACCGGCAAAGTCAGCAGTTCGAGACCCAGGTACTGCAATGACGGACTGAGCGCCCATCTCTGTCCCAGCTCTTGGGGACATGAAACGAGTCTCATTTGGGCGCTCCCTGAGTGGAGTTTCTTCTGCAGAAGTCCTTTCAATCCGGAATAATTTCTGACACAACATTATTATACGTGCAGTACTCGAGGCTTGAACTGCTGACCTTCCAGTCATCAAGTTCAGCGTCTTAACCACTAAGCCACCGCAGTCCACCACTGTGTAGGAGGATGCAAACTGAGAGCAGCTGTTTCAGTCTCTCCTGCTTAGGCCTGGCTCAAGATAATTTGCTGCCTGAAGCCTAAGAAGGGACAATCCCTCTTCATCCTTGAACAGAAGTCAAGTGGACTTGGAATGCTTAGTGTTTCTTCAACCCAACTAGAGGACAGCATCCCGGGTCAACTATCTTGGGGAGCTGAGATGGTCTTACTTCTCTCCATCCCATTCATGCCATCACCCAGAAACCGCCCCACTCTGCCTAACTGCAGGGCCGGCTTTGTCTTGTCCTTAGGTGCCCGGCGAGCCAAACTAAATGAAAGGAAGCTCCATCTTTTAATCCCCAGCCATTCAGCCGCACAAGATTTAGCGGCGAGAGACAGAAGCGGGGGGAGGGGAGGGGGAGTAGGTCTAAGAAATATCACATTAAGAAAATGCCACATTCAATATTGAGCGCTAACTATACACAATGAAGGATCTTCTTGGCTGCAAAAGTTTGCTGACATTTTCCCTTCCATTGACGGCGACGGGGGAAGAAGGTGGCTTTTTTCTTTTCTTTTTTTTCATTCCCGCTCCAAAGCGGAAATGTGGATAATGCAGGAAATTATACGCACCATTCATCTTCCCCACGCCGC
This sequence comes from Furcifer pardalis, assembly GCA_030440675.1. Taxonomy (NCBI): domain Eukaryota; kingdom Metazoa; phylum Chordata; class Lepidosauria; order Squamata; family Chamaeleonidae; genus Furcifer; species Furcifer pardalis. The sequence goes on from CP126891.1 coordinate 40,631,554, forward strand.
ACCTTTGAAAGGGTATTTACCTGTAGCTCTAGATTATCTCTGACTCCGTTATCAGAGGTGAGCAGGTGCCTCCAAATTAGATTTTCAAATAATATTCCAACCTCGTTCTCTCCCTCCCTCCCCCTGCCAGAGTTTTTCTCTTACATCCCAGAAAAGAGAATTAAGAGTTTGGTGATGGGGGCTCCGCAAAACCATCTCTAATTGCCACATTAGGTCTATTGCTCTGATTCTGATACAAGACCAGCGGCTCCCAATCTCTGCCATAGATAATAGGTAGCTGTTTACAAGGCTTCCCTGAAATAAATCCCCCCTCCCTCTCCAAAAGAGCATTGTGTGTCGAGAGAGGAGAGGGGATCATTCATAAGACATCACAGAGGGTGGTTGGTGACGGAAAAGGAGGCAGACATTGCTTATTTGTTACATCTTGTGAGGCTGGAAGGGGGCGATGGCAGAGTTGAATTATTCAAAAAGCTAGCCAATTAACATTTCAAATGCTTATTCAGGCTGAATTCGTTCTTGATCGGTTCACAGGCACACAGTAAAACGATGGGGAGGGGTGGGTTGCATTTATTTTGATGGTGGTGGAAGACAGAGGTGCCTGGCAGGTCCATAGGGTCGCAAAGGGTTGGAATCCACTGTGGGATTGAACAACAACATACATTAAATGTTAGGGACTGTGGCGGCTTAGTGGTTAAGATGCTGGACTTGCCACTAGAAGGTCAGCAGGCCAGCAGTTCGAGACCTGAGTAATGCATGATGGAGTGAGCTCCCGTCTCTGTCCCGGCTCCTGCCAACCTAGCAATTTGAAAGCAAGAAATTGCAAGTAGGTAAATAGGGACCACTTTGGTGGGAAAGGTAACAGCATTCCGTGTGCTTTAGTGTCTAGTCATGCCTGCCACATGTTATAACACAGCTCGTAGGTGGATGGAGTTCTGTCAAAATTAAATGCCCAGATTTTCATCTCCCTTTCTGAAAAAGACGGAAGCTCCATTGGGGTTGAGTAGCCAAAGGTGTAAATCAAAAAAGGGCCTCTAGATGGCACTCCATCACCATCTCCCTTCATTCAAACCAATTTGCTTTTCTTTTGTTCCTTGTTTTATACTGTATATGACTTCTTTGTAAATCTCCACTTGGGACTTCTCATGACACAGTTCTAGGTGTGCTTATTCAGTCCAGTTGACTTCAGTGGGTTTTAGTCCCAAACTAAAGTGTCCAGCTCTGGCTTCAATAGACCTTTCTCTTTTAGTCCCAACTAAAGGTGTGGTTAAGACACGAGGTGTGATGGCCGGAAATTTTGCAGGTCAGCAGTTCGAGATCCGAGTGCTGCGGAACGGAGGGAGTACTGGTTGCCTGCCCAAGCTCCTGCCACCCTAGCAGTTCGAAAGCAAGAAACTGCAAGTAGATGAACGGTACCACTTTGGTGGGAAAAGTAACAGTGTTCCATGCACTCTAGCACCAAGTCATTCTTGTCACATGACCACAGAAATGTCTACACAGGCGCAGACAGCACTGGCTGCTAGGAGATGAGCACCACACCCTAGAGTCAGATACGATTAGCTTTTGAGCAAGGGAGACCTTTACATTGACCTAAAGGGTGGAGTAAAGCTGCATCAACCAGGTAGCTTCAAACCAGGTAGCCTTTTTTCTAAACAGATAGCCAAACATTTGTACCTTTCATCTATTCCCCTTTTGGCACAGTAGCCATCATCTGTCATAAGCAATCAACATGCATTTTAAGAAAGGACTTTGTAGCCTCAAAACTAGGGCCAGTAAACCTACCTCTATGACAGTAGAGATGAACCTATGGCACACGTGCCAGAGGGGGCACTTATGGCCCTCTCTGTCGGCACATGTGCTGTCGCCCCTCTGCCCAGCAGCCCAATGGGAGCGTTTCCTCCCTCCCCCCAGCACAGAGTCCGCCCTGCCCCTCTGTTTGGGCACTTGGTCTCTAAAAGGTTTGCCATTTCAACCATGGTTGAGCGGTTGCGGTCTCTAACTTGACGGCAACCCAACGGTCCTGTGGTTGCGCAACTGAGAAAACATAACAACAATTTCTGCTGGTGCAGCTGCGAGTTGAGCCTCTGGAGTTGGCCCACGTGACAAACCATCACAGTCTCCTAATCCATTTTCATCACAAATATATTAAGGCTTTGCGACGTGATGAATTCTCTGACGACGAGATGCGACCAAATATATATAAAACCAAGCAATCAGCAATGGTACAAGGACAAGACGCCCTTGGGCTGGATGTCAGCTGATTTGTTGACATTACTCCAATGTGTAGCTATAAAAAGGATAGCAGAGGAGAGGGGTTTTCACCTTCATAAAAGTTTAATTTATAACTTTGTCTCTCAAGTCGCGTTTTGATGAAAATGCGTCCGACAGGCAGATCTCACCATTTGGTCAGGTTACCCTTTGCTATGATGATAGAGTAGACCCTTCTGCCAGTGACTCAGGCGGCAGTTAACCAACCTGACAACGCTGAGGACTAAAGGCCTTGGGTGGTGAAGTCCAAAGGGAAGGATGATGGTCCCCAAGCGGATCAAATGGTCCCGCTTGAGTCCCTCTTGATGAAGGACAGCCGCTAAATGCGGCTTCCAGGCTGGTTACTGGGGTGAGAAAATTCATACCTATCTTCCCAGTCCTGGCCAAACTGCACTGTTTTCATATTGCATTCACATTACGGCAGTGTTTACGGCAGGGGGGAACCACCAGCTCAACTGTCTGAGGGAGCATGACCCAGCCCATGGCTTAAAAAGGTGGAGAACCCATGGTCTATCAGCTCCTCTCGTGGTCACCATTTCCACATGTTGTGTTCAGAAAAACAACTACTGATTAAAATGCTGCTCTTGCAGTGGGGGGGGGGGTGCCAGTGACCCTCAGCTTTAAATTTCAGATCTAACGAGTTTTCTACAAATGTGTCCACAAATGTGTCTACACATGGGTTTCATTGGGGGTGGATCTCAGCCCTCCCACCTGCTTTGAAGCAGGGGAAGACCATTCTTTCGACTGTCTACGCGGCACAAGAATTGCGCACACAGAGGCACAACTCCCTCGATTCCCCGGTGCCTTGTCAGCGTCGGTAATTGAGAAGTCAACGGCGAGAAAGCAATGTAACGAGCCTTCCGTTTTTACTGTCATCCTGGCTGTCTGCATATTTCAAATTTACGAGGTTATATTCCTGCCGGGAGACAAACGGGCACGCGAGGCACCTCGCTCTGCAGATATTTCCTGTCTGAGGCTTCCTCTTCTGCTGGGAACTGGGGCCTGAGCCAAGATGCCCTGAGGACGAAGACTTCCCAGGAAGGGACAATGATCCCAAAGGGGAAGATTTTTGCCTGGCATAGGTTGGGATGCCCCAGAGACAGGGAGAAGGAAGGACCTTAAAATCTGGTTGGAGTGCCTGCTTTGCATGGAGAAAGCCACCGGTTGCGTCTCAAACATCTGGATCACCAGCAGAATTATCATGGCAGATGGGATTTGCCTGGCTTTTCTGGACTAGCCTGAAAAACTCTCTCTCTCTCTCTTTCTCTCTCCTCAGACAACCAGCCCAGAAGCTGAAAAACAAAATATTTCAAGAAAACAGAAGCAAGTGAACAAGGCAGAGCAACAGAGAGGAAGGGAAAAGATCACATGTGCCTTTCCAGCAGTTCTGCTTTCCCGCTGAGAGTGAGACGCTCAAACCGGGGCCCATTTTTTTCATCTGCCTTGGACGACAAGACATGGATCACAGCTAAGGAAAATACGCTCAGCGGGACGGCATCTTCTTCCACCGGGCAGCTGAAACCCATTTAGGCCTTTTGGTGGGACCGTGATATTAGCGTAATCGGTCTCATTCCCCAAAGAACAGCCTCCCATCACCTAACTTTGGCTCCCACATAACCGTTAACCAGCAAATTAGCCACACACACCCCAAAAATAATTACTACCATCTATGATCCTTCCTGTTCTCCTAGTCTTGATATCATCCCATGTCTTGGTGTTTATCTCAGCCTTCTAGCATAGATTTAGATAATGCTTCCATGCCAATACATAACAACAGATGTGTCCTACACAACAAGAGTTGCCATTTCTGAGGGCCCAGAGGACGGTTTTCCTCTCCACCCCAAACTTGCCTGTGTGACTGCTTATTTCAGAACTTCCCTGGGTGAACTATAGTTCCTATGATCCATCCCTCACTGGCTAGACCGCCTAGGGCTGATCGTCTTCTGCCATATCTGAATCAGAATATTGGTGATCCTCATGGTGATCAGCCATGAAGATAGTCCTGGAAGCAATATAATGCAGCAGCCTTCCATTTGCATTCTGCATCGTAGCGTGACGCTTGTATCACTGATCCAGTTCCATGAGTCACTTTCTGGTCCTGAGCCCTTTTGGCACACAAAGTCTTCCTCAGCCCCAGGCCAGGATGGATGAAGCTGCTGCCCTTCATCAAGATGGATTCAAGTGGGATTTAATCCACTTGGGGATCCTCACCCTTCCCTGTGGACTTTGCCACCCAAAGCCATTAGTCCTCAGGGGTCAGGTTAATTAGTGTGGCCAGACACTCGTAGGGTTGATGGGTGTTACAATTTGATTACACCTGTATGGCCTAATTCTTCCGACTCCTGTGTTGCACAGATCCACCATCTATTCCATCAGCTAGCTTCCTTCCTTCCTTCCTTCCTTCCCTCTGTTCTAGCAAACTGTTTTGGTCTACTTCTTGCTACTTATCTCTTTTAGCCAGAGGTTGGTGAAGTTACTTTTTTAGAGCCCAACCCCAGAATCCCCTCGTGTAAACTCAAGAGAGTAACTTTTCTCAGCCATCCTTGTGTCTACCAAGTCATTCCCACATCTATTTGCTTCTAGAGATAATTGAGGAAAGCAGCATGGTAGAAATTTGGAAAAGCCACTGAATGCCCAAGACCAGACACCACAAAGGAAAATCTGATATTCGAATGATCTTCGTCAGGCTTAATTAGCAGCTCAGGCTGTTACCAAGGCACACAAATTAAATCCACACATGCAACACCAAGCCAATACAATTCTCACAGAGAGCTTTCATCTCCAGACAGGCTGCACAAATCTATACAGGAGAAAAACAATCATTAATTTTAATAATGCCTTGAATTACTATGTGCCGAGTACAATTTCCAGCATCAAAACAACAGCTTCACCTCTCGGGAGGCATCAAAGAGGAATTAAAACCTCCTTTTCTTAAAATATGAATGGAAAGGGGGAGAAGAAAAAACCTTAGCTTGTCTGGATTTTCAAAAATAAATGCAGCTGATGTTAGCACTAGGCAACCCAATACCATACAAACTTAACAATAGTATGTCCCCTTGGGGGGAAAATTGGATATATACACATCTTTTTAAAATGTGCCTTTGGAAATTGCCAACAGCTGTCTGGGACCTAAAGATGAACCCCCCCTCCCTTTACCTACCTAACCAACCCACCCACCCAGCATGCACCTACCATCCATCCATCCATCCAATTTAATTGCCTGCCAGCCTGTGAGATGTCTTGATTGCCTCCCTCTCCCTCCCTCCCTCCCTCCCTTCCTTCCATCCATCCATCTACCTACCTTCTTTCCTTCCTTCCTTCTTTCCTTCCATCCATCCATCTATTTCAAGGCACTTTCTGATTCTTGGCCTTGAGCACAACTTTTGTTCTTGAAACTTCGTGACTGTCTTAAACTTCATCATGCTGAGAAACTGGGTCAGCATCACTAACTTAGACGTCAGTGAAGCACTATTCATGAAATATATATAGACGTATATTATTTATTGGTTTATTGGTTTATTTTCCCAGTCACACAGATACTGCCATGAACTGATTGTGATGGGAGAGGAGGGGGGACCTTCCAGGCTAATCCTGTCGGGATTAGGTTCCTCCAAAGGTAATGGTAGGCCTGGCTCAGTTAATAGTGGATCAGGTTTGGCCAAGCCAATGGAGGCGATGGGGCAGACAGAGAGTGATGAGATACCAATGACCCAATAGAAAGCTTTGATAAGTGACATTTTGGACTGCAGGTTCTAGATGCCTCAAGTAACCAGGGCAAATGCCCTTGGTAGATCAAAGATTCTGTAGACTGTAATCAAAATAAATTACAATTCTGTGGTGGTAGATAGGTAGTAGTTTATTATATGGGTTCTAATCAAAAGAAGTTACTTTTCTACATTTGGGACAGAGGACAATGACCAGCTGAGGTTGGGTTTCATAGTACAGTAAATCTCCCAACAAGAATTAGGGAAATACAGCAAACTGGGACACTCTTAGGTATGTGTTGATCCTTCAGTACTCCTAGATGTCCTGAACAACTCCTTGCCACCAAGTCATCTACTCAACCCATGTTTGTTCTGTGGATCAGGGAAATGAGATGACCAGGCCAGCTGATGAGGTGGCTCCTCAGGACTCCTCCGGAGTCATGTGTGTAAGCAACTTGGTCTTCTAGGAGATGCAAGGCAATGAATCAGATGAAGATTAATAGGGCAGCTGTGGAGAACCTCAAATGAAATCCAAGACTATGAGTTACAACTTCTATGACTATGAGGGCACTCAAGTTATTCTTCTCTGTCTCTTCAGTGGTTGAGATGTAATTACATCTTGATTCTTAGTGGTGGATAAGGGACTGCACAGCTTAGTGGTTAAGATGCTGAACTTGATGACTGGAAGGTCAGCAAGTCAGCAGTTCGAGACCTGAGTACTGCACAATGGAGTGAGCTCCCGTCTCTGTCCCAGCTCCTGCCAACCTAACAGTTCAAAAGCAAGAAACTGCAAGTAGATAAATAGGGACCACTTTGGTGGGAAGGCAACAGCATTCCTTGCACTCTTGTGTTGAGGCATGCCTGCCACATGGAAACGTCTGCAGACGCAGACACCGTTGGCTCTTTGGCTATAAACAGAGAGGTACACCGAAACCTAAAGTTGGATATGACCGGCTTTCAAGCAAGGGTGACCTTTATCTTTACGTCTCAGTGGTGGTAGTAAGGAAGAACCATCACTAGTCCTCCAAAAACAACCCTGAAAACATTGGGCAACAAGTGTACAATGGGAAGCAAGACACAGTATTCTGGAAAGGCCCAGAAGGTTGGATCTGGACCTTGGGGAAATTGCATTCAACCCAACAAAACTGATGTTTCCGATTCCTCGTTTGTCACCAACATTCAATCAATGTATCCTCTCAACCCCAAGGGGCAATTTCCATATTTCCAACGTCCATCTTTGCCAATCTTACCTGCCGCCGTTTTCTGAACTTCTCAAAGGCTTCCTGCATGGTCTCTGCATCTCCCCTTTTGGGTTTCCCTTCGTCATCTGAACCCTCAAGAGACACTGTGAAGGCACAATACGTCTTTGGCTTCTCCATCGCCATCTTTCTTCTGGAACTTCTGTTACAGAGACAGGCTATCGATTTTTAGCCACAAATCCCTAATTTTATCCCCTCCCTCCAAAAAATTAATACTTTAGAAGATATAGGTCACCTTTGCTCAAAAGCCAGTCGTATCCGACTCTAGGGTTCAGTGCTCATATCTGTTCACAGCCAAAGAGCCAATGGTGTCTGCATCTGCAGATGTTCCCGTGGATATGTGGCAGGCATGACTAGACACCAGAATGCTGATACCTTCCCACTGAAGTGGCCCATATTTATCTACTTGTAATTTCTTGCATTTGAACTGCTAGGTTGGCAGGAGCTGGACAGAGATGGGAGTTCAGTCCATCATGCAGCACTCAGATCTTAAACTGCTGACTTGCCAACCTTTCAGTCATCAAGTTCAGACACCTGGTCAAATGATTAAGAATATCTTAATATAAATAAAGATTACCCAAGCACTTCCGTTGTTAGCAAAGCCATAAGCCTCTTTGGTTGTTTAGAACTACTGTTTTGTGTGTATTTATGCATTTGTTTTACCTGCTTCTAGTTTCAGTTTTCATAACTATTTTTTAATCACTGTTTTTGTTGCAATTGATTGTTTTGCTTTTTCAGCTGCACTTTTATGATGTTCTTAAGCATAGGTCTTCAAGACCTCAAATAACAGATAAATAAATAGCTGTGTTCCCAATATATAACACTGTCTATAGATAGGTAAAGGTCGCCCTTGCTTGAAAGCCAGTCATATACAACTCTAGGCTTCAGTGCTCATCTCCATTTATAGCCAAAGAGACAGCGCTGTCTGTGTCTGGAGACATTTCCATGGTCAAGTGGCAGGCATGACTAGACACTGGAGTGCAAGGAATACTGTTTACCTTCCCACAGAAGTGGACCCTATTTATCTACTTGCAATTTCTTGCTTTCAAACTGCTAGGTTGGCAGGAGCTGGAACAGAGATGGGAACTCACTCCATCGTGCAGGAATCAGGTCTCAAACTGCTGACCTTCCAGCCATCAAGCTTATCATCTTAACCATTAAACCATTGCAGTCCCTTTTGTATTTGTCTACAGATAGGCACATATTAATAATGCTAGCTGTAAAAACATCCCAGTTTGTAGAGAAGCATAAGATAGACTTTAGGATCAGTTTTCTTCGTCTGGTCATGTAAACCTGCCAAGTGCTTCTTTCAACCGTCAAGAAGTAATGTTATCCTTTTACAAATTCCTCCACAAGAGCCTTCCTTCCATGGAGGTATGGAAATATTTTGCTAAAACCGATCAAATCCGTAACGCCTGCTGTTGGGGCTTTACATACATCAGTGCTGCAGATTTGTTTCTTTAAATATGTATTAAACGAAAGTAGGGGCAGGGCACCTCGGGGGAAAAGAGACAGCAAATTTAAATGTACAGATTTTGGAAGTACTTAAATCCTCCTGGAATTTCTACTTGATCGGTACAGAAAGAGAAGGCTTTACTCTTCATAACTGCATAAGTTAATGTGGGAATAAACTACCGTCATTTTCAAAGAGACAGGCAGGGAAAGTACTTAGATCTGTCCTAGTCTTGTTAGGCGGATAATTAAAATTTCATTTGGTACTGCATAAGACCAATAAACAAGTTTATTAATATATCTCTAAGACGATTGCTTTGGAGTCTTTTGAGATTTTAAGCGTCTGCCGATAATGTTTTCATCATGACCCATGTATGTGTGTTGCACCGAATGAAAGCACAAAGGGGAAATAATCCTTTTTAAAGTGATATCTCAAGCACTTCCTTGACTTTTCCTTCCAATTCTGGTAGGCAATCAGGCAGGTCTACAAGTACTGTAAATAGATAAAATAAATAGCATCTAAAGTTGGCAAACCAGGGTTGTAAAGAACTACAGTAAATGGAAAGTGGCAATCTAGAGGTTAAAACAGTGAAATTCATGGGTTGGCAAGTCAGCAGTTTGAGACCCGAGCACAACGAAGTGAGCTCCTGTCTCTGTCCCAGCTCTGCCGACCTAGCAGTTCAAAAACAAGGAAATTGGAAGTAGATAAAGAGGTACCACTTTGGTGGGAAGGTATACAGTGTTCTGTGCACTCCGGTGTCTAGTCATATCTGCCACATGACCATAGAAACGACAGCACTGGCTCTTTGGCTATAGACAGAGATGAGCACTGAACCCTAGAGTCCGATACTACTGGCTTTCGAGCAAAGGCAACCTTTACCTTTTCCTATCCTTTTGTATAGCATGCAGGTGAAGTCACAATTTCGTGATAGAGACACAAAGCAGGGTGGATCCCCGACTCCCTCTGCTGCCTTTCAGTTTATTCACACAGCCCCCCCCCCACCAAAATCAAAGGTTTCTACCAAATCAAAGCTGCCTTTGATTCTTCCGAGATATCAAAGAAGCAGTTGTGACTTTTCCTCACTCCCCACCCACTTGCCAGAGATAACGAGAATTAGATTTTCATGATGAGATGTCTTTCGGCAGCACATCTCCCCAACCCGGCCAAAAAATATATATAGTGTTTGGTACAAAGCTGACAGCTTGATGGAATTTACTGTGTTAATTGGCTGGCACGGAGGGAGGGGGAGAGGAAATGGCGAGATGTTTGCAACTCCTTCCAAAGCTGATTAGTGCTTATGTAGTTAAGAGTAGACAAGTTACGCTTCATGAATGGATTGAGTGGAGGCCTGTACATTTTGATGCACAAAACCTTTGATTTTGATTTATTCCTAAATTAATGTAAGACAAGGGATCAAGTGAAGTGACTTGAGGGCAGTGGTTCCCAAACTTTTTTTGGCCATGCCTCACCTAAGCATCTCTAAAATCCTGACGGCCCAGGTGACATATAATATGGTGACATATATATGGTGACATATAATTCTTATTATTCCAAAAGTGAACTCCTATTCATTCATTCATTCATTCATTCATTCTTCTTCTTCTTCTTCTTCTTCTTCTTCTTCTTCTTCTTCTTCTTCTTCTTCTTCTTCTTCTTCTTCTTCTTCTTCTTCTTCTTCTTCTTCTTCTTCTTCTTCTTCTTCTTCTTCTTCTTCTTCTTCTTCTTCTTCTTCTTCAGGTGCCGTATCCATCCCAGATATCAGTTATCATCATGGCAATAGTCTTCCAGTTCTTAATTCCTGCGAACAGTTCTTCCATGGGAATTCCATCCCAGTCTCTCAGGTTCTTCAGCCATGAAGTCTGCCTCGTCCAGAGCTTCCTCTCTTCCCAGGGATCTTTCCTTGCAGAGTGAGTTGGAATATTCTATACTTAATGGTCTTAAACAGTTCTTGTTCTTTATCCATCCAGCACAACACTTCTACATTAGCCACATGGTCAACCCATGATATCCTTAGTTTGTTCATAACTCATTCTCAAACTGCCCTCATGTGGGCCGTGGGCCCACCTTGGTAACCACAACTTTTAGGGGAAGTAAAGTAGATGGGATATTTGAGCTCTGTCCTTCTTGCTGACAAGGCACCATTCAGTGTTAGAGTTTGTAGCCAGATCTTGGTAATAATCTCTATTTGTTTGTAATTCCAACCTAGTATTTGATAACTCGCCCTTCCAGATTGAAGGGAGGAAAGGGGCATTTCACAGCCTCTGCTACGTGACCCTTTTAACCGGAGAATGAAATGCTAGGGTCTTGATGTAAACAACGCAGAGAATGAACTGAAAAGTGAACATTGTTCTGCTAAATAACCACAGTGGGGCGTTTTGTATGAAATTTCCAGGCTACTGTATGACTGTGCAGGATGTGTCCTTGTGTATCCCTATCAACATCCTGGGAACAGTTTCTTCAGATTGTTTAGGTTCTTATGTTTGGCAAGGAAATGAGTTCCTAACCCTGGTTGATGGCTATAGAGGAGGCATGCTTAAAGATGAAAAGTCAAAATAGTATACAGTACTGCACTATAGTAGACGTGAAGGAAATGGGGCCATTTTTCCACTTTTGTGAGAAGGCAGTTCCCCCTGGCTTTGCCTCCCAGCAATCATCAACCATCAGCCGTTCCAAAGGCTGAGAAGGGTCCCCTATCTCTATTTCCTTTTTAGTTTACACTGTGAACAAATGATTCTGTTATCTTTTAAAGCATGCTCTAGCAGGATGTTGAGCTCTGGTATCTGTCGAGGACGTTTCGGGTTTCGCTGGGGTCATTGAGCCTCTGGCTCCAACCTCTGGGCCCCCACCAATGCCCAGCCGCAGGGCCAGCAAAGGACATTATGTATCCAATTCCCCCCCCCCTTTCTCCCCAATGTCTTATTATATATAGTAACTGTATTGCATTCTATTATGTATATTGACTGTATTTGATGACTTGATATTTTGTAACTGTGATTGGGGATGTTTTGAAATGTTTTTTGTGATGTGATATCTTGTAATTGTGATATATTATTTTTGTTACTGTATATTTTGTATCTTCTCAATCAGCTTCAAGGGACGGATGACCGTTTTGCCCTGCCTGCACGATTTGGGTGGCCATTTTGTCCCAACAGCTTCAAAGGGGTGGTCATTTTGCTTCTCGTATGCCCATAGAGGGGTGGGGTTGGTGACATGAAATGGTGCCACGTGGGCCAGATCCGGCTCATGGGCCTTAGGTTGGGAACTCTTGGCTTAGAGAATAGGAAAATGATGCGATGGGGTTGGACATTGCTTAAGGCAGAATAGTGGAATATTTATTGAAATTAATGGCATAATTGCTATTATTGGCAGAGCTGGATTTATATGTAATTGCCAACTATAAACAGTGCATGTATAGGAGATGCAGAACCTCATTTACTACAAATTTACTACAAATAAGTAAAAATAGAAAAAATAAAATAACACCTCACACCCAAAAAAATAATCATCCTTCTCACCTGTTCCCTTCTCCACTACCATAACCTTTTCCGTGGGCGGGGTGGGGGGGGCGTCTCCGTCTCCTAGCAACACACAAAATGGCCTCCCCACCCGCAAGGGTTTCTGGTCCTCGTAGTCTTCTGGCTGTACCCCTCATAGCGGCGCCTTCCCGAGCAGGACAACATTTCCCGAGAGGCAACGCGGCAGGCGGAGAGAAAAAGGAAAGCGAAGACCTACTCGTAGGACTTGTTTACCTGGCCGAGGTTGTGGAAGGGAAGAGCGGGTGCCGCAGGGGTCGACGGGAGTTGTGGTCCCTTGCCAGCGGCCCACCCCGGCGAGAGGGGCCGGGGGCACTACAACTCCCAGAGTGCAGCGGGAGGGAGCGAGGTAAGGGCGGGGGGTACGAACCGGGAGGCGATGGCGGTTGGCGTGCACGGCGGCGACGGGGAACGGGGGCTCAGGTGAGGACGCGAGGGGGGCGGGGCTTCGCAGGCGACCGTTCGAGCCCCTGTGAGGGGGCGGGGGTGGACCCCGTAGCATCTCCCTTGATTGAAGAGCCTTAAAAAGAGGGGAAAGGGGGGGGCTTCATATAGGGGTAGGAAGAAATAAACCCCTATAATGTATAATATATATGTATAATATATCTATTATGGGATCCTCAAAATCCTGGTAGGGTCTGGATTTGGTTCCTCTGAATATTATGGACAGGGAGAAATAAATTAAAAGAAGGGGCTTCATACTATCTCATTTCTATCATATTTTGAGGTTATGGGGAACCCACACATTTTATGGGGCGACTCCCCCACAAGGTGTGTGTGATGCTTTTACAGGTGGTTCCTAACCTTTTTTTGGCCATGCGGCCCCACCAAAGCAGCTCTAAAATCCTGATGCCCTCTCCCCCTCTGTGACATATAATTCCTATCTATCTATCTATCTATCTATCTATCTATCTCTCTATCTCTGTTGCTCTACCTACCTACCTACCTATCTATCTCTGTTGACCTACCTACCTACCTATCATATACTGTATTCACATTTCTACCCTTCCCTTTTGGTGTATTAGATGTTTAGCAAAATTAATAAAATTCCATATGGAAATTTGATTAATAACTGCCACGAATACAGTAAAACCCCTGGTGACAACTGCCTTGGTTTAAGCTTACTGCTGTTTACAGCAGCAAATCCTATGGAAATGCCATCCCGGTTTACACATTTTAATGCATTTTTTCCGGTTTACAATGATCAATTCAGGACTGTCTCCCCCCCCCCCCCCCGGCCTCCTTATGGATGTTTCGGGTTGCAATTTTTTCAGGTTACAATGGAAACTGTTGGAATGGACCTCTGTCATAACCCTGGGTTTTACTGTACTTATAAAGTAAGCTATTCACCTGGAGGAAACCTAAAAGGCTGTTAACATGGTTTAAATCAGGAGTTCTCAACCTTTTAAAGACAGGGGCCGGGTCACACTCCCTCAGACAGCTTCAGGGACCGGATGGCCATTTTGTCCTTCCTACACCACATGGCACTTCCTGGTGTGATGGAGGCAGTGGGAGGGCACAAGAAATGGTGCCATGGGCCACAGGTTGAGAATTCCTGGTTTAAAAATTCTTGAACCCCCCCCCCCCTTTAAAAATCAAATTGCCCTCCTGTGGGGTGTGTGCCCCATGTTGGGAATCATGGCCTTACATGGTGGTGTTTGTGTCTTGCAGCATGCAATAACAGTTGCAGATCCATGAAAGCTAACCTTAAAATACAACAGTTAGTCTTTAAAATGCTACAGTGTTAGTTAGTCTTTAAAGTGCTACAGTGTTTTTGTTTTGTTTACTCTCCAGTGTGTCATTTATTGTGAATTTCTGCAAAAGATTCACTCTGTTTCTGTTGAAAACTGCATAAAGGTAAAGGCCACCCTTGCTCGAAAGCCAGTCGTGTCTGACTCTAGGGTTCAGCGCTGTCTGCTTCTGCTGACGTTTCCGTGGTCATGTGGCAGGCATAACTAGACACTGGAGTACACGGAACGCTGTTTACCTTCCCACCGAAGTGGTCCCTATTTATCTACTGGTAATTTCTTGCTTTCGAACTGCTAGGTTGACAGGAGCTGGGACAGAGACAGAAACTCATTCCGTCCTGCAGTATGTGGGTATCGAACTACTGACCTGCAGCCTTCCAGGCAGCGCATTAGCCACTTGAGCCTACATCGGTGCTTAAGATGCCTGTTCTGGAGGGTTAGTGTTCGCAAACCTTACCGAACAGGAAACAAGTACTGAGAGAACCTTCTGTAAAATAATCTGAAAGTAGCTGCCTGTCAAAGCAGGTTGGACTGGACTGGATGGGTGCATTGTCTTGCCTGCTGCAGAGCAGCGTTTCACCTTCCTATGTCTCTATTGCAGCTGAAAAGGAAGAATGTGATGTGGCAACTTAAAGATTGTGTGACTCTTGGTGGAATTGACCTGGTACAGGAAAAAGGCTCACAAAGGAGGGACAAAAGAACAGGATGAATATGTAAGTATGGAAAACAAAATTCAGCTTTGGGTCTGTCTGTAGAAATAAAGTTGCACGTTTGCCCAGGCTTTTAATCCAGGACTGGTTTTAGATATGTGCCACGGGAACTCCCACAGTGACTGGGTGGTTTCTGATCTGACGCAGGTTTCAAGTTCTGAGACAAAGGTTTTTTAAAAACCAGCCTTTTTCCTGTTCCTGCCTTGAGTTGAGCTACAGCTTTAAGAAATCCAGTGGCTGTTTGTGGTGGAAGTACCTTAAACTTTTGGTCTTGATGGGAGGGAGTGAAGCCTAAACCTCTGATGTCAGTGAGTGAAGATTTAATGCGTTTTTGAGCTGGACTTCTCTGTTCATGAAGACTAGAAACGTTATTCCTTAATGAACATAATTTTTCTAAGAAATGAACTGGATTTGGATGGTGCTGAGCCTTAATTCTGTTTTGTTTTTGTTCTTGTTTCTTATGCTTTGTATGCCTTGAAGTAGATCATCCTTTGTATTAGGGGTATAGCCAAGTTGCATCCAACTGTATTTTTTCATGGGAGATAGATCTAAAACCAGGAAATCTACTAGGTTAGTTCCTCTAAGTCCAGTGGTGGCAAACTTTGGGCTTCTGGGAATTGAAGTTCAAGAACAGCTGGAGTGCAAACATTGGCCATCACTGCTCTACTAGTCAGTTTCCTCCGTCTGTGTTGGATGTTACTGTAATTGCTATAAAACAGGCAATTGTATTCTTTAGTGCAGGGGTTCCTGACTTAAGGCCTGTGGGTCAGATTTGGCCTCTGGTGCCATTTCATGTGGCCTCCCACCCCTCCAAGGGCATTTGAGAAACAAAATGGTTTCCCCTTAGAAGCTATTGGGACAAAATGGCCACCCCCATCATGCAGGCAGGGCAAAATGGTTGTCTGGCCCTCAAAGCTGACTGAGAGAGCCGGCCCCCAGCTTGAAAAGATGGGAAACTCTGCTTTGGGGTAGGAAAGTGAGCTGCTCAATATTGTTGCTGGAAATAAGTTTATCTGAGAGTGAAAACTGCAGTGCAGCTGCTGGCTTTAAAATTTCCCTCCCCGATGAATGAAAGTCCTGACAAAATTGTTGGCAAAGGCCAAGTCATTTACCTATTTACGCATATAGTGCAGATTGTAGTGGCTAAACTGAAAGAACGGGGAAAACACATTCCAAGCAGGCGGAAAAAATAATAATTCAAACTTTGAAATTAGGGTGGGGTTGGAATGGTCTGCATTTCCTTGGCTTCCTTATACTCCAAGCTTAGCCAGGCCAATTAAAGGAAAAAACAATATTGTATTATTTAGCAGCTTCTTTACAACCCATCTGGGAAATGTTTCCATGCTTGGCAGTTTACACAATTAAAAACAAAAATATAGAAATCAAAATAAACAAATGATAACTGAAGAAAAACAAACTGGCGGTGTCATGTTAAGAATAAAACACACTTGACCTCCCCGCCACAGAAAAGCATGTCCAGGAAATTCAATTGAAACTGATTGGCTTACAGGGTGGAGGTCTTTAATCTCTCTGAACAAGGTTGTTTTTAAATGTGCCCAGGGGCTGAACCTGGCACAGCTACACAGGGGAGGCATTCCATAATATGGGTGGCATGGCCAAGAATGCTTGTTTCCTCGTTGAGACCACACCAGGAGCTGTGAAATTTGTGATGCGGGAAGATGATTTTTGGGAGAGATGTTCTGTCAGATAAGGTCCTATACTTGGCATGCATATACAGGTACTGGACTTAGAGGGATATCTAAAGAAACGGAAAGAAAGGAGGAAGGAATATGAGGAGGAGATAGACATGTCTATTAACTTCTCCTATATAAGTGATGGCCAACTTTGGTGCTCCACGTCTTCTTGGACTTCAATTCCCAGAAGGCCAAGTCAGCACAACCTGCAGAAGAGGACTTCTGGGAACTGAAGTTCAAGAACATCTGGAACACCAAGTTTGGCAATCCCTGTCCTAAACTATATAAAACCAACTAGACATATTTGGATTACAGTGAATTCTCCATAATATCTTCCTCCAACTCTAGTCTTCCCGGTGTTGAATTTTGTTGTGTTTGTATTTTATAGAAGGATGTCATTTGTCGCGTTCTTCTGGAGCTCAAGGAACATGCATGAAAAGTTGGGCTGATTTACTAGTCAGCTGAACAGGTTGTTCAGCTGTTGAGCCATAGAAAGGGGGTCAAAAGTGTCCATGAATGAAGACTTTTATGTGCTTTTGGCTAGAAGTTTTGAAAACCACCCCTGACTTCTGACTCATCTCACGGTGCGTTGGCAGTGAAAGCTTCCATCGCTGTTGGGCATGTGGTTCTCCTGAGCTTTAGATAAGTTTCCCCTGGACAAATTTGGGGCAGAGGTTTTAATATGCAGGTACATTCCAATTTCTTTAAGCAGATGGTTATGGAAGCCCAGGGGCAGCCTCCTTCGCCGGTGTTTGGCAAAGCAGACAGATTTTGGAATCGGATCTTGGAGGAAAGCAATTACTTTGGTCCCATGGCAGGCTTTCCTCCTTCAAATGTGTGTCGTTTCAAAAGACCACAGAGGGCTAGTGTGTGTTTGACCTTTTCCTTGTGGGCATGAAACTGTCTTCTAGGCCAGGCGGAGAAAAATGAGAATGCATTGATGTATGCACCAAGAGATTTTGAACATAGCTTCAATGCCCTCCTTTTGGAGCTTTCTTTCCTCTTATTAATTACAACTTTTATTTCATGTCCAATGTACCATTTTTTCATTTAGACAGGCGAATCTTCGTTTATACATGATGTTTAGGCATTACTAATAAGCATTGGGCTTCTCTGGATCACCTCAGTGGCTTCTCCAGAAACCTCAGTATTCAAGACAGGTGAATCTTACATTCTCCTTCTTACTTCTCTTGGGAGATGTAAGAATTTCTGAATGTCCCTTTTAAAGACATTTGTAGTCTATTTTTAGTACTTCTGGACTGGCCTCTTTTCTCCAACCGTCTGCGCTTCTCGTTGGCTGAAGGCATTGTTTGGTGACCCCAATTTATATTCCCTTTCCTAAGGGGTTGCAGTGGCTCAGTGGTTAAAAACAGAGATACTCAACCTGTGGGCTGGATGTGGCCCGTGGGACCATTTCATGTGCCCCTCCACCACACCAGGAAGTACCATGTGGTGGAGGAAGGGCAAAATGGCCACCCAACCTCCGAAACTGTATGAGGGAGCATGACCTGGCCTCAGGCTTATAAAGGTTGAGAACTCCTGGGTAAGAAGCTGGACAGCCAGCAAGTTGACAGTTCGAGACCTGGGTACTGCATGACGGTTTGAGTTCCTGTCTCTGTCCCAGCTCCTGCCAACCTAACAGTTTGAAAGCAAGAAATTACAAGTAGATAAATAGGGACCACTTTGGTAGGAAAAGATCTTGGGAACACGAAAGGAACCTCATTTGAGCATCCCTTGAGTGTAGTTTCTCCAGCAAAAATCCTTTCAACCCAGAATAATTTTTACACAACATTATTCCCTTTCCTACATCATTTTTCTCCCTGTCTTAAAAAAATCTGGTGCTGATAACAGCACTTTTCCAAGTGAGAAGAAAGTGACGCTTTCTGTCTTCCGCCAACTGAACCTTCTAAGACCATTGTGTGAGCCACAATCCTAGTTAATGCGTTGGCAGGTTTTTCTTTATTTGATCAGCTTAAGCATTGAAACGTTTCTGTACCACTCTACCTTGATGGGATGGGATTGGAGAGAGAAGAACATAAGTAAAATAAGCAGCACTTAGATGTTGCATTGATTCATGCTTTTGGGGAGAGCAAACGCAACAGAGAAAAACTACCGTTGAATGATTGAGCTTCCTGCTTTGCCAGGGGTTGGACTTGATGATCTTTATGGTCTTTTCTAGTGGTACAAATCTGTGATTCTTTTTCTCTCGAGGTGGGTTGTAGAAGCTCAGTCAGGAATCATTTCCCCAGCTTTTGTCTTCCATTTATTATAAATGGCCCCTGGAGATAGTTTCACCAGAACGGTTTACACACTCGGAAACAATTTATGTCTGAAACTTGCAGCCCCCATTTGGTATATCATCTCTCACTGTGGGGCTTGGAGCGAGTATATTGGCTAAGAGGCTGAACCGCCGTGTTGCAAGTTCCCCATTAAAATCTCAGCCTCTGTCATAAATTTGAAGGTGGACCTTTGGCAAGCTATTACCGTCTTTCCTGTGTGATATGGATGGATGGATGGCAGCTGGGTGCTGTGACCCCATCTGGATTGAGCCCGGTACTGGAATTAAGGAAAGGCGCTGCCTGACCCCTTCCTAAAATGATGAACCGAGAGGCATTAAATTAAAGCTGACAGAGCTCAACCCAGTTGGATCTTGACCTCCTGCAAGATGGTTAAGCTCACTAATGGCCTCCTTGTAGCTTTGGGAGATGAACCGAGATGATAGTGGTTAGAGGGCAGGCCTCTAAGGTGGCATTGAGGAGGAGGAAGCTGACTCCAGCCATGACCTGCCATGGCCTGGCTGCAGAAGCAGCAGAGAACCAGACGGCCTCTCTGTGCCGGTTTTGGCACTTCCCCAACACTTCTTGGCTCCCTTCCAGGTTGCACTGTTGATGAGAGAAGGTGAAAGAACAAATTTTCTATTCCCTTTTCCTCGGGTCCGTTTGGAAAGAAAAGGCTGCATGTGGCATCGACTTGTACCCTCTTACTCCGGTTGCCAATCTGTATAAGTCGGGGGCCAGGTCAGCCTCCCTCAGATAGTTGTGCAGGCCGGACTGGTGGTTCCTCTTGCCATAAACGCTGCTGTAAAATGCATTCACGGCTGTCG
Source organism: Furcifer pardalis (assembly GCA_030440675.1). Taxonomy (NCBI): domain Eukaryota; kingdom Metazoa; phylum Chordata; class Lepidosauria; order Squamata; family Chamaeleonidae; genus Furcifer; species Furcifer pardalis. The sequence continues at coordinate 40,651,023 of CP126891.1, forward strand.
TAAATGCATTTATGGCAGCTGCTGGCATGTTTACGGTGGTCATAAACATGGCCATGTCTGCTTCCAGCGGCGGCACAAGCCAAATGATTTGGCACCGTGGGCCGGGTCCAGCCTGTGGGCCGTAGGTTGCCTACCCCTGCTCTTACTGGAGACTGAGCAGCTCAGCTGCCAAAGAGTGTTGGGGTTGAGGAACAGAAAGTCCCTGGGGGACAAGCTGTGACAGAGAAACCCTTTCCGGGCAGACTGCAATTTTGGCTCCCTTTGGAAGTTTGAAGTTAAGAATCGTAATGATCGTTGAAGCTCTGGAGCATACGGAAGCGCTGTGTACATTTTAAGTGGCTCTCTTCTACGATCAACCTGATGCTGGAGGAGCGAAATCAAGGCCAAGTTTACAGTAAAAGGAATTTGAGGCAACATGGACTGATGTTCCTTTGCCAAAATTAGAATGGCAAGCAGAATTAAAAATGCCCCCAGCAGCCTCTGTAAGAAAGACAGATCGATTTTGCTCTGGAAATGGTTAAATCCAATGTCTTGTTCTTGCTAGAACAGCTGGAGGGCAGATGTTCTAACTTTAATGTCATTTGCAGCAATGGGCAAGCATTTTGTCCATAAATACAGCGGTCTGGTCGATCAGTAGTAATAGATGTCAAGGCTGGAAAATAAAGGCTCTTGGGTCTGTCCTGTGGAACGGATGTCAACAACACACCAGTTGTTTGCACCCCAGCAAGAAACACAATCTGGAGTTGAGATTTGTGTTTGCATTTATATTCTTAACTTTCTGCCAGTGAGATTGAGCACAATGTTTGTGGTTCTCCTTGCCCTGTTTCTCACAACAAGCTGGAGAGGTAGGTTAAGGTAAGAGAGGACAACTGGCTGAAACTTCTCTGTCCCTTGGACAGTGGGTAACACCAAGGATCTTCCCTCTGAATGAAGGCGATAGAATGACTTATGGCTGATCATCTAGCTGTCAACCCATAGAAGCTTGCCTTCCTCTTCTCTCACTTTCAGACATTTTTGGTCTTTCATCCCAGCACACTGGTGGACCGGTGGTATTTAGTAACATAGTAAGACTTTGAAGTAGATATTTCCCCTGAGATGCATCAGTTTCTACCTTAGAAGAACGTGGCAACGCTGTCACTGGGACGTTTTTGGATTTATAAATTTATCTCAAGCCCAAGCAGGATGAGGTACTGGCGGTTTCTTCGCTTTGCTCCCCAGCGTGAAAGGAACAATATTCTGTAGAGCCCCTGATCTAAGCTTGGCTCTGTTCGACACACAAGAATGTCAAAAGGTATGAATAGCTTTAGGCTCTTTAACAGTGAGTTTGCTTTGATATCCCTGTTTGGTTTAAGCACAAGAACAGGAGCTATGATCTCTCCCCTCCTCCAAGCCCAAGTTTCCCCGTCTGCCTTTGGTGTCATCCTTGATGTGACAGAACTCTTCTAAGAGCGAGTGGGCCATCCTAAATATGAAGAAGATGATGGATATGAAGCCTCACCCCTCCCTTCAGCTCAGTGAGCTAAATTTAGTGTAGTTTTTGGAGATAAGAGAATACTTCCTTCTTCTCAAGAACAGAGAGCCAGAAAACTACCCAATTAGCACTTGAGAGAGGCATTTCCCCCCTAATCTTGGTTTATCAAAAGCCCAGTTTTTCCTGTGTAGTTGATATAGATTCCTTTTAGCTTTTCTTTTCTTTTCCTTTCTAAATTGGTCATGATCGCTTTCATGTTACCGGGAGTATCTCAGTTCACTACGTGCCAAGTTTGAACTCGCTATCCGGGCGCCGTGATTCGGTTTTGCAAAAGTTATTAGATCATAAGCATTTTGCATCACTCTATTCACGTGGTTTGGGAAAGATGGGAAGAAGAAGCACCAAACTTTCTAAGGCTTTCTTCCTGGCACAGTTGGAGAAGGATTTTATACTGTAATTATCTCTGGGTATCACACGTGCGATAGTGTTTTGCTAATGCCGAAAATCCAGTTTAGAATTTAATACTTGACTTTTAACCTGGAAGATTTGAGTAGATGAAGATGTATTATCTTTTATTCCGCCTCTCTTACAAGTAGCTCAGAATAGTCCAGTTTTTCTCCACACATGCCAGCCTGTTACCTTTTGTAACAAGTCTACAAAGCAGGTTAAAGTCGGCAAAATTGGACCATTTGCTAAAAGTCAGAAACTGCATTTCGTGCATGAACAAGAATCTGAACTTACGACTTCTTGTTTTCGTGATTTTTATCAGTTTGGAGAAACACTCTTCTTGTTTGATAATGCTTCTTTTTACAGAAGTTAGAAAGAAACTTTCCAAGCGGCATGGAAGACCTCTCCACAGCTTACCATATTATTGATGTTGTATATTAATGTTGACAGTATAAAATGCTTCTGCTGCAACCTCTTGACTCTCTATCTTCTGCATAACCTTGAGGAGTTTGGGTTCACTGCTTTCCAGACTCCCTGTTTTCCAATAAAGCAAACCACAGGTTTGATTTGCGGAGCCTAAAATGGCATAGCCGATAAATACAACTAACAAGGAGCGACACTTGTTCTTAAAAACCCATTGAGACCTGGTTAAATTTGTGGCTCTTCTTTTCAAGACCAGAGGGTTGTACATAAATCATAATTTGCTTGTGCTATTTCTGTGTTGACAAACTGCTGGGTGTATTCTCGTCTGGGCACGACTTTTGCCAACATACGGATAAATAGGGGGGGGGGGTGTCACATATTTTCACTGTTTAAAGCAGTAGGTTTCAATCCACAGAAAACTACATTGCAGTGGTTAATCTTTTGCTTCTATTTTACCTCTTTAATTTTGCCAACAGCCTGAAGACTAATAGTGAAAATTTCACAAAGTCTTCAAGCTCAGGTGTGCGAGGCTGTAGTGGGCGTGCAGGTTAAAATTTGATTTTTAAATGAAAACCATTGTGTGTTTTACACTCCCTCTCAATCTCCTATCCTCACCTGGTCTCCACCGTTGAACCTGTATAGCTGAGTGCCGCTCCCAGCGACATATTGTTCCCGAGGAGACCTTATCAGGGATGGCGCCAGACGGTTACAACTCCCACCTACAGTCTCACTGGTTTCCGGCTGTGGGTACGGCTTACGTTTGAGCCAGCCGATAAAAGGTGCCTCGTTTCTCAGCAACTCCACAATTGCACACGAGCAGGGGTTTCCCCCGGCGAAGCAGCACCGATAATCCTGCACATCTCTGAAATAGCTCTGTTTAAATTAGCGGTGCAAATTCCACCAAACCATTCTGGTTGGTAGACTTTGTTCCTTTCTTAGCCTTGCCTCTGCCGTGTATCCTGCCCTAGAGGTCTCTAAAAGAAATGTCGCCTGGTCACACGTCAGACAAGACGAGACGCCAGAGCACATGGAATGCTGCTGCCTTTCCTGCCAAAGTGGTACCTCTTCATCTACTTGCAAGTTCTTCCTCTCGAACTGCGAGGTTGGCAGCAGCTGGGACAGAGTGTGCAGCACTCAGGTCTTGAACTGCTGACTTATTGACCTTCCAGTGGTCAAGTTCAGCGTCTTAATCACTAAACTACCGCTTAGCATACAGTTAGTTGCCGTCTTTTCCTTTAGGACAACGTGTGCACAACTCTGTTTTATAAATAAAGCGGTCAAAAAGTGGCGCCCGCACACCTCCTCCTGGGCCAAAACAACCCACACGCCTTTGAAGTATTCCACATTCTGCTTTTATGTGTATTTCGGTGGCTTGATTCCTGTCCTCCCCCTCTTGCCTTCCGTGAGATGGATGGAAGCAGCCCCAATTATTACTTTTGATTTACCCAGCCGATCCAGGCTGAAGGATATACTCGATTTCCCCTGTGTGCTTTTAATCTCCTTTACCTGTTTGTTTGGGAATGACTCATCGTCTTTATCTTGATTTAGAGCCTCAAAACATCCGATGGGCTTGCCTCTGTGTTATTATGACAAGAATCCCCTGAGCCGGAAGTTTGCAATCTAATTTTAGAAGGAGCTGTCCCCCCAACCTTTCTCTGAAGGAAATTTCCTTTCTCTTGAAAAATGATTTTTCTCTCTAGCAGCATCTCACCCTTCCTTATCCTCCCGTACAATTTCCCTTATATTTACATTTACTCACAGGTTCACACCCAAAGCAAGCTTGCCTTGAATTTCATTTTGCACAGAATCATAATTTAGTTCTGTTCCAATTGTTCACTTTCTTTTGAGCTTGAGTCCATTCTTTATTATTGTTGTGGATCGTGGTCGTACACAGAAAGAGCCTCCTTGAAGATTGTGGTATTTTAAAACCACAATCGGGCAATGCCCCGGTAATATTTCTTGCACTAGGTGATGCAAAAGGAACTGCAGAATGGACTCACCAAAAGGTGCCTTCATTTTGGCAGTTTCACATCTGGCCTAGTCATGGAAGAAGAAGAATTGTGGACCATATTCAGCAGGAAAGATAACAGTGTTCCCTGCACTTTGGCCTCTAGACATACCTGTCATAAGACCACAGAAACATCTGCAGGTGCAATCAGTGCTGGCTCTTTGGCTGAAAACAGAGATGAGCACCATAACCTAGAATCAGTTACGACTGGCTTTAAAGCAAGGAAGACCATTACCCCTTTACCTAATCTGACTCAATGGCAGTCTGACCAGGTTATGCTGCTATTGGTCATAGAGTAGACCCTACTGCCAGCAACTCAACACCGATTGTCAAATGGCAGTTAACTAACCTGACCACCCTGAGGACTATCGGCCTTGGGTGGTGAAGTCCACAGGGAAGGGTGATGGTCCCCAAGTGTATTAAATTCCACTTGAATCCATCTTGATGGAGGGCAGCAGCTTTATCCATCATGACCTGGGGCTGATGATGAAGCCTTTACGTGCCAAAAGGGCTCTGGACCAGAAAATGACTCGCGGAGCTGAATCAGTGGTTCTATGGGGGTCACGCTGCAATGCAGAAGGCAGATGAAAGGCCACTGCATTATATTCTCAGGACAGTCTTCATGGCTGGTTGCCACGAGGATCACCTATATTCGTATTGAGATGTGGCAGAAGAAGATCAATATTGTGAATCTAGTCTAAATGACTCAATACAAATTCTCCCTCCACATCCACGTCAGCCATTTGTATTGGCGAACATTTTGCTCGTGAAGCGAAATTTGTGCTTGTAAATCTTGGTCAGCAAACACACAATGAAAATAGCCCCCAGAGCAACATCCTCCACAACTTGAAAATCCCCAAATGCAGTCCTCGTGGCAGGTATTGTACCTGGTCTCGAAAATGATTTGTTTATTTAGCCAGCAAATTGTTTCGCTTGCTTGTTCCTGGAGTGGGTTACAACTAATAGGAGAAAATAAAGGAGCAATAAAAGGGAAAGCAGTAGCCATAAAATAATATAATGGACAGATGAAATGAGAAGACGCCTGGGCGACGTTGAAATCATAAAAGACATCTCTTTCAGAGGGACAAAGAGATGGAGGACTAAATAACATATATGAGAGGTCCAACTTTATTTTGCGACGAACTGGGTAAGAGATTTTAAAGCTTGGGGCTGCGAGAAGAAGGACTGTCAATCTCACTTTCTCCAAGACTTGACCGCTTAAGGATCAAGCTCTTTCCGTCCAGAAAACGTGATTTGTGAGCTTTGATGACCGCTTTGTAGCTGAAGTGTTATTGAATTTTCCAGCATCTCCCCTGGCCATGTTCAATCGGGCTCAGTTATTTTTGGCACGGAGAGGCCATCGATGCATGTTGTATATTTGTTAAAGATAAAAAGCCTTGTAGTTAAAAAAGAAGAAAGCTGGCAAGAATAATTCAGCTCGAACATGAATCAAACCTTTTAAGAGTGACACACTTAAAGGCCTTGGCATGAGTAAATGAATTTGCCAAGTACAGTTTCTCTCTTTTTAAAAATTACCTGGTCCCCCCCCCCCAATTGTGTATGAATAAAGTTTTGATTTATTTATTTTTAAATTGATTAACTAGTTTGTTGTTTTAATATTGCAGTTTGTCTGCTGAGATCAGTGATGGGATGTAACAGGTTCTCACCAGTTCTCCAGAACCGGTAGTAACTTTCCCCAGTGTCCTGGAGAACCGGTAGCAGCTTTTGGGGGGAACCACCTTCTGGGCTTACCTTTTCACTGGTTCCACCACTTGGTGTGCATGCATGCCTACAGTGCTTGGCACATACGCACAGCCTCCTTGCTGTCCTCCCAAGTGGGGAGGAGGAAGAGAAGCTGCTAGCCTGAAGCTCCCTATAGTCTGCTCCACAGGTGCAAAGGCTTGCCAGCCAAAAGTAATTTTATGGTACAGACAAGGTTGCCTTGTGCACCCAAAATTGGTCTATAAGCTTGATGATGTCAAGAAGATTTCTGCATGCAGATCCTTACAAGAGGATTCCGGTCATTGTATTTCCAATTACTTTGTTATCTGTTTTTTAATGTTCAGTGTAAGCCACCTTGAGTCCCTTGTGGAAGAGAGGTCAGGTATAAGTTAAGAGTGTGATCCTACAAGTGTATTTTTCACAATTTAGCTCACTTGTGACATGGTCCAGTGTGATGTATTTCTGCACATTACACAACATATATATTTTTTAAAAAGTCCTTATGCCTGGTCGGACATCCCACTATGGTAATGGAATAGACTGTACAGCCAGTGACTCAATGCTGAGTGTTGGACAGTGGTAAAAACCTGACTCCCTAAAGGGGCCAGTGGCTATGGGCAGATGAGACCCTTTAGGAGGGGTTATGGTCCCCTTCAGTGGACGAAATGCCACTGGAAACCATCCTATTGTGCCCAACGGCAAAATGAGCAGAGGAAGAACTCTGATTCCCAACTGTCATGGAGGCGGAAGAGGCCACGCCACATGGACTGGCTGTGAAGGAGCACCTTGATAATATCCTCAAGTCTGCAGCAGTCCTTTGCAGTCCCGGTGTTAAATCCTGCATGTCTCATTTCATACATGCCGGAGGCAATGGCTCCAATATCATAGTGTGTGGGTCACTTCATGGCAAACTGTGGATCCACCTTAAACAAATCCATGCCTATGTACATAACTGTGTTGAAGCCTTTCATGGACATACCTCAAACTCTCTTTCCATTTGAGAGCTCCTTGAAGAGATAAAGAAGAAATCAAATGCTCTGTGTTATGGTTCACTGGGGTGATTAAAAAGCACATTTAGCTCTACCTTCATAAAAACCACTGAACACATTCTCATTATTACTTGGCGGCAGGCATTTCAAGGCTTGCGATGCTTTACCAGGGCTTTTGTGGAGAACATCTCAAGCCAACTTCCAGTCAGCCGAAGACAAGAATGCATATGTCGACAGACTGTGTCACTACGATTTGGGCACATCTTGGCGTTTCCCGTAAAGTGAGCAGCTCTTGACTCATTCCTTATTTCCAAATGTCACACATGGTGTTGACAGGAGAGGCATGGAGCCGTGTTTCCTCTTGGCAGCGTTCACGCCTGACGTAAGAATGGATGGGTTCACGATTCCCCATCTGTGTGCACAGGCAGCAGAAAGAAGGCTTTCTAACAGTATGAAGCATTGCGCTGGAGGTGAACTTGTGGGTTTTTGCAGTTCTAGGAGGGTAGCTTTTACACAGGAGGCTGTCACTCTATCCTACTCAAGAAATCGTTCCCAGCTGTTGCATGTGTTGTGTTTGAGGATATCAGAGGAGGCACGTGTACAACAGAAAAATATACAGCACAGTACCTGACATTATGGCTTTGGTGTGGAATATAAATGAGGATTGGCGTTGTTCTCCAAAATTTGCCAACACTTTGATTTGCTCTTGGTCACAGGATTCCATAGTACAAATAAAAATAGTCGAGAAGGCCAGGCAAGGTTATCCTGCTATGGTCATAGAGTAGACCCTACTGCCAGTGACTCAACATTGAGTGTCAGGCGGCAGTTAACTAACCTGACTAATCTGAGGACTAAACGTCTTGGGTGGCAAAGTCCGCAGGGAAGGGTGAGTGTCCCTAAGTGAATTAAATTCACTTGAGTCCCTCTTGATGGGGGGCAGCAGCTTCATCAAGACTGGCTGGAGCTGATGCAGACTTTGCATGCCAAAAGGGCCAGAAAGTGACTCGTGGAACTGGATCTCTGGTACTATGGGTGCCACGCTGTGATGCCGAAGGCAGATGAAAGGCCACTGCCTTATATTCTCAGGACAGTTGTCATGACTCATTGCCATGAAGATCGCCAATATTAGGTTTCGGATACAGCAGAAGAAGAAGTAGAAGAAATGAAAGGGAAGGTAGGAAAGAGATGAGAATTTCAGAAATATATACCAGTGATTCTCAATGTTTTCAGGCTGCAAGCCTGACCATACCTCCTGGACAGCTGATCGGACCAGTCATGTGGTTCCTCCCACCTGTAAGCGGAAATAAAATATGTGCCATGCATGCACAGAATGCATTTAGCACTGTTTTGCGCATGCACGGCATGCGTTTTACTTCTGCTTCTGGGATTGGCGAGGGCATCGGGGGTTGGATGAATTGGTGTCAGCCGGGTCTGGCCCACAGGCCATAGGTTGCAAATGCCTGATGTATACAGTTATCATCAATTGTTCTCTTCCCCCCCCCCTTTCTTTAGGTATCTGAGCTAGAATGTTGCATGGATACCATGGAAGACAATATTCCATGTGCTGCCAACAACCAGTGTGGTCCAGGTAAGCCAGCACCGATTTTTAACGCATGCCAAAGCATGGGTGGTAGAGAGCTAGACTGGGTGATCGGCTGTTACCTCTTTTGTGACGTGATCTGCTTGGCGGTTGGGAGAAGCAAGGATGCGAAGCCTTAAGTTGAGAATGTCATTGTGATGTGAAGAGAGAGAGAATAATCCTGTGCTGTGGTAGCTTAGTGGTTAAGACAACTTCATGACTGGATAGTCAGCAGGTCAGCAGTTCGAGATCCAGCTCCTGCCAACCTAGCAGTTCGAAAGCAAGAAATTGCAAGTAGGTAAATAGGGACCACTTTGGTGAGAAGGTAAACAGTGTTCTGTGCACTCCGGTGTCTAGGTATGCCTGCCATATGTCCATGGAAACTTCTGCAAACGCAGACAGTGCTAGATCTTTGGCTGTAAACAGAGATGAGCACCAAACCCTAGAGTCAGGTGCAGCTGGCTTTCAAGCAAGGGCAACCTTTACCTAAACCATCGTCAGAGGCACCCAGATCCTTAACTCTGGCATATCCCAAGTTATGATTTTTCACCTGACTCAAAGGGAGGGACCCTGGAAATCCCAATTAATCCTCTGCTTCTCACCCAGCGCCTTTTGGTTGTTTTAAAATTAACGTGTCTTTTCCGGTCGAAGAGATATAGCAAGAGCAGAGAGCAAAGATTTGTCCACAAGCTCTGCATTTTAACCTTTTAAAGACATGGAAAATTAATCTTTTGCAATCTTTTGGTGCCAGGGAAAGATCTCCCTTTTTTCCACGCTCGCTCACACACACGTGCCTGAATATATTTGACTGCTGTCAACAAGGTTTGGCTTCCCATTTGGGGTCTTTTTTTTTTAAATGTGGAGATGAAATGTCAGATCTGATTTATCGTCAAGGGTATCTAATGCCCGGCTCCGAGCCAAGGAAACGGGAACAAGGGCGCTCTGTTTTCCCAATCAGTTGATGCGCTTGTCATGTGTTTCATGGAATAATTGATCTCTGTCTTCGGGGCCCCGAGGTGGTTGAGAAACTTTGCACCTCCAACGGACTTGTCTGTGTGTTTCTGCATCTTTGTATATGTTCTGATATGTCACAGACTGAAACACGTCTGACCGACGTCTTTCTCCTGTACATAGAGGCCGAAATTAAAAGTGGAGTCTTAATTTTATTTAAGTGGCCCAAACGAACATTGGCCCATAACTGACCCACTCTTGATGATGACGATGACAATGATTTCGCATCAGATATTATTCTGGGTTGAAAGGATTTTTGACGGAGAAACTGTTCACGTCCCCAAGAGCTGGGACAGAGACAAGCGCTCAATCTGTCATGCATTACCCAGGTCTTTAACTGCTTAGGACACTTTGCAAAGTAATCCAAAGTGCAGCAATTTAAGAACTTCAGTAGTTTAGAAGCCCTGCGACATAAAAGCTATCAAAGCTACCGAATGCCCGTTTGGTGCAGTAATTATACATGGTCTTTTTTGATAATTTTTTTGGACTACAAATCCCATGATTCTCCACTCTGGGAGCTCCATGTGCCACACCCTAGAGACCCTGAAATGTGACTCACCTAGAAGGAAGGCCAAAGGTGCAAATATTTGTCACCTAGCTAGGCCTGGCTAGGCCTCGTTTCCTACTCAGAAAGGAAGCGTCCCATTTCGAGACTGGATTGTACACTATTCTTGAAATGGGAAGAGATATTTTGTAATATCTTCAAAGAAAAATGAGATTTCACACACCCCCAACGTTTCAGTACATCTCCTGAATCTTAGGCCTTGTACACCAAAATAGATGCTTCCATTCTACCACTTGGATGTCCTTTTGGGTTTTCTGCCGAAGATGCAGTGAATGAACTAGAGCGGTTTTAAGAGTGTCTTTAGGTTAGACCAGTGTTTCCAAAATGCTGGTGTTTGGACTTCAATTCCCAGAAGCAGTGGTGGGATGTCAAAAATTTTCTACCCCACCGTGACGTCATCACAGTGTGGGCGGAGCTAACATCATGATGTCATGACATGGGCGGAGCCAAAGAAAAAATAATAAAATAATAAAATAAAATAAAAATAAGCGCATGCACACACACACACACACACACACACACACACACACACCTCTCAACCCACCCACCCACCCACAACACAAGGATAGCAAGGAGGACAGCAAGGAGGCCGTGCATACGCACCAAGCACTGTAGGCACGCATGCACACCAAGTGAAAAGGTAAGCCCCAAAGGTGGTTTCCCCCCCCCCCCAAAAAAAAATTTTTTTTTTAGTTGTTACCGGTTCTCCGGGACGCTGGGAAAAGTTACTACCGGTTCTGGCGAACTGGTGAGAACTGTTACATCCCATCACTGCCCAGAAGCCTAAGTCATTTCCCCAAAGGCACTGATCAGCCAATGTACTGACTTAGGCTTCTGGGAATTGAAGTCCCCCACATTGGGAACTACTGGATTAGATTAAACAAACCAAGTCCAGTGAGTCTCCTCCATCCGTTGATAATGCAAGAAGGGATAATCTTGGTGCTTTCTCTTGGTATCTCTCAGCTCAGCCATCTTTTCTGCCTCCCCTTCTGCAGGCTGCTACCAGCGATGGAACGAAGATGGCACCAGCAGCTGCGTTAAATGTGAGAACGAAACCGCGTCTGCTGTGCCGGCTTACAACCTGACCGACTGCCGGAACAGTAAGTCGTTCACGTAGATGATTATTCTGTGAAGCCCATCCTGAATTCTCTCTTCCTTAAGGAATTTTGTTTTGCTTGGCTTTTTGTAAAAACTCCCCAAGGTTTGCAAAAAAAAAAAAAGAGTCAAATACCAGATAATTTTTTTTAATTGAAACTGAAATGAATAGTTTGAACACCTATTCCAATGATGGCCGACCTTGGCACTCTAGATGTTCTTGGACTTCAATTCTCAGAAGCCCTGATTAGCAGAAGTGCTGACTTGGGCTTCTGGAAATTGAAGTTCAAGAACAGCTGGAGTGCCAAGGTTAGCCATCACTGACCTATTTATTTCAGCTTCGGCTTTTAAAAAAATATTTGATCTGGTTTTGGTCAACCCTGGAGGAGAAAAGTGCAGCAGCAAAAGGAATGTAAAGTGAGTCTTGATAGTCTGGTCAATTGAGGAATCAAGCAATTTCACCTGTTGTTGTTTTTGTTGTTGTTTTGCAAACCTTCGGGAATTTTTATTAAAAGTCAGGCATAACAAAATTCTTCTCCATTGTTCATTTTCTTCATTATTGATAACAGTAGTGGGGATTAATAGATACTCTAAATTGTTCATATTTTAATGAGACTAAGGTTTGCTAACCAGAGTTCTTTCTTCACTCTTTTCCAGATGTTGCCAGAGGAATGAATTCTCAAACAAACCTAACGACCGTCAGCCCAGTTACCATTGATGTAGGTGAGTAACACTTGTAAAGGCTTTATTTGATGTACTTGAGCAAGGATTGGCAACCTACAGCCTGCGGGCCAGGTCCAGCCTGTGGTGCCAAATCATCTGGCCCACTGCCTTCACTCCCACCACTGCTAGAAGCGACAGAAACAGCCATTCATGCAGACGTGGACACGTTTTATGACAGCCGCGGACATATTTTATGGCAGCATTTACAGCATGAGCAGAGCTAGACCTAGCGAAGCCACCAGTCCGGCCCCCTCAACTGTTTGAGGGAGCTGACCTGGCCCCCAACTTTAAATGCTTGCTGACCCCTATACTTGAGGCTTAGGTTGGCAAATCGGGTGGAACTCCCAGAAGGGGAATAGTAGGATATATAGACCAAGAAATGAAGAAGAAAATCCCATTTCTGATGGTTCACATTGGCTGTTTCAGAACCCTTTCATTCCCAGTACCCAAAGCTGAGTATTTTGTTGGTTCTCATGCTAGGAAATAATGTATTTTCTTTATGTTTCATGGTTTCTCTTTTGCTTTGGCAGCCGGGCCAGAAGTGGCTGCTTCGCTCATCTTTGGGACTTTCGTGATCAGCCTCTTCCTCATACTGTGCGTCGCGTCCTTCTTCTACCTCAAACGTGCCAATAAACTTCCAAATCTCTTCTACAGAAGAAGCAAAGGTAGCCTGCTTTCACTGTTTTTGTGCCTAAGGAATTTTATTTTTAAAGTCTATTATTGTATTCGCTCAAATTCTACTGCTCCAGAATGGCCTTTGTTCATGTTCAGAAGGCATTTCAAATGGGTTTATTACACAGTACAGTAATGTCATGACGTTATCCGATTTTTAGCGTTGTCCGATGCATGCATCGAACAGCGCTAAGAAAAAAAGCCCTGACTTCAGGGACAAACCACTTTAAAGGCAGGCAGGGAAAGAAAGATACCTCCCTGCCTTTAAAGCCACCCCCCACGTGCAGCTCGGCCACGAGAGAATCCAGCCTCGCCCTGCTTACCTTGCTGCACTCTCCGACAGCCAGCTGGAGACGTCTGTTTTAATCTTTCACTTCCTGTAGACGGGGAAGGGGGAAATAGAGAGATGTGATTGGTTCTCTAGAGAACCAATCACATCTGTCTGTTTTTCCCTTCCCTGTCATTTCAATACAGGAAGTGAAAGAGAAAAACAAGCCTCCAGCTGGCTGTCGGAGCATGCAGCAAGGTAAGCAGGGCGAGGCTGGATTCCCTCGTGGCCGAGCAGGCAGTGGGTGGCTGTGGGGAGTCACCAAACTGCTGGGGGGGGGGGAGGAGGGAAGTGGCAGGGAAAGGAGCTTTGGCCTCCTTCTTTATGACGATGGATCGGATAACGCTAAAATGAACGTTATCTGGTGCAAATCTTCCCCCCAAATTTGTTATCGTATGCAGTTTTAGCGTTATCCGGTGCAATCGTTATCCGGGGTATTACTGTATGGCTCTCCAAATTACATTGTTACCGATTGTGGAGCCAGTTATAAATGATCACGATTCATTGAACCTCTCAAGATCTTTTCCCACCAAAGTGATCCCTATTCATCTATTTGCAATGTCTTAGTTTCAATCTGCTAGGTTGGCAGGAGCTGGGACAGAGACGGGTGCTCAATCCGTCATGCAGTACCCGGGTCTCAAACTGCTGACTTGCCCGCCTTCCAGCTAACAAGGTGTTCTTCTGAATCACTGAGCTACCACAGCCCCTTCTTTGGGACATGAAAGGAGCCTTATTCGGGTGTCTCTTGAGCAGATCTGAAAGCCAAGGCAGCAGAGGAATTGTTTTCAAAATAACAGCAAGCTGTGTGAATCATGTATGTTGTTTGTGCATTTGGAACAAGAGCTCTTTAGATCATCTTGAAATAACAGAGCAGTTTTGTTTAAAGTGAAGATGATTAAAAGAAGCCGGTTTATACAATAAAATTCTTTCTCTCCTTTTCTTTCTCCCTGCCTTTTTAGGATCCGCAATACAGTCTGCTGAATCGGTAAGTGAGATATCCATGCTTCATGTTGCTTAATTGAAGTAGGGACCAAGCAGAAAATTTGCACCGCTTGTTTGGGCATCAGGATTTACAGACTCCTGGCAAAAGAACTTGAATTTTAGAACTGAAATGAAAGAGGCAGGTTTTGCCTAAGAGGCAAAGGAATGGATATTTTAACTTTTAGAAATCTGGGTTTGATTGAGCTCTGTTTTTGGCGCTGAATTAGGGTTATTAACTATTTATCCTATTAGGTCCTCTCTGTTTGAACAGCTATGCGGCAGGTGGATATACAGTAACATCATTCTTTCCAGTCTGGAATGGGCTACGCCTGTTGAATCTGGCCTTTGCCGACGCTTGACAGCTCTAGGTTCATTCCCTCCCCCCCCCCCCACACACACACACAAACCTTCTAGCCTTTCTGAATTTCTTTATAAACTTGACGGGAAGAAATTCAGATGTAAAACAAGATAACATAGAAGAAAGCCAAAATGGCAAAATTTGTTCATTTTAAAACAGAGGGGCTTGCAATTCTGATTTAGGTAAAGATAAAGAAAATCGCCCTTGCTCAAAAGCCAGTTATATCCGATTAGGTTTCTGTGCTCATCTCTGCTTATAGCCAAAGATCAAGGGCTGTGTGTGCCTGCAGACGTTTCCATGGACATTTGCCAGGCATGGAGTGCACGGAATGCTGTTTGCCTTCCCACTGAAGTGGTACCTATTTATCTACTTGCAGTTTCTTGCTTTGGAACTACCAGGTTGACAAGCTGGGGGAGATGACAGGAACTCACCCTGTCATGCAGCACTCGGGTCTCAAACTGCTGACCTTCCAGTCATCAAGTCTAACATCTTAACCACTAAGCCTCTGCAGACTGCAAGCTGATTTACTATTCAAGTTTTGTTTTAAAACTACTAAATTTTATGCAAACCTAAAAGCACATAACATCGGTCATCTAATTAATTGCAGCCTTATTCTGGCACCCCCTGCAAAAAAAAAAAACCCTCTTTCAACCCAGAGTAATCTCTGAATGAAAATGAATGATCTAATTAATTTTGGGTCAGAACAAGGATATTTAAAAAAAGTTAGGGTCGTTTTCTGGACAGAGTCATGACCAAGCTGTGGTTTGGATTTCCCAAATTGTCCATCTTGTTCTTTGGATGGCAGGGCTGTGTCTTCAAATGCAGCAAAAGCCCCTAAAATGGGGAGATCTCTTTGTATGTTCAAGTAACGAAGGAATTAGGGTGTGAAGGTCATGATCAAGAACCACTGAAATGTCCTCATCTTCTGTCTTTTCAGACATTAATGTTATCGCCACCGTCTTCAGGTAAGCATTTTCTTTTCCTGTCTGATTATGCTGATGCCACAAAAGCAAAGAGAGTCTTTTATGCCCCCTTAGAGACGACCCATTTCCTTTAACACGAGTTAAAGATGCTGAAGAAATAAACTGCAGTTTACTTGATGCCATATAAAGTTTTTAAGAGTCCTTTTTCCCCTTCAAAAGACTGGCATGGGTATTCCTGGAAATGTTATTATCCTTTTGTCAAATAGCAGCAGGAGACGTTTGCTTCTTCGAGAGCGACTTTAAAAATAAATCTGTTGATATCTACCTTGCCCTTTAGAATGCCATCTTTGTTGTTTGGAAAAAAAACACTATTCCCCCCAATCCAAAGGCATTCTGTAAATATCAAAACCAGGGGAAGAAACTCTCTCTCGAAGGATCGCCAATATTATCATAGTTAATCAGACTTCCCTTTGATCATAAAAGCAGAGTTATATTGTCTTGGGGGAAAGTTCTCTCTTCCTGCCTGCCGTGTCTAGTGCTTGTAGGGAAATATTTTAAAAATTGATGGCTCTCGGGCAGTCAAGGAATCTGTATAGGCACAGGAGAAAGAAAATTGAACTGCTGAACTGCTCATGCCTGGACCATCTCAGGGATTCCCCCATGGCTTGTGTTTGGACTCTGCAGATTGAAAATGTGACATACTATTTGAAACGGACGATGGATAGATCACAAAGATTAGAGGGGTTGACTAGCGATATCCCTGTAATCTTCCTTTTGGGGAGAAAGACTGATACAGTTTTAATAAGGATGTAAATCTAAAGCTAACTTCCCCAAGCAGGAATGAACAGCAAGTCATCAAAATAGATATGTATAATAACGAAGTGCCATTAAGTCAATTCTGACTTACGGCGACTTTTTCCCCAGGGTTTTCACATGGCAGTTTATTCATTGTATGATGCACTTCGGTTGTCTACATAAATGCTGATATACACAGTGAGCACAAATTGACCATCTCAAGTTCCTAACTAGAGTTTCAAGTCTAGGTTTGAAAGCCATTGAAGGGCTTCATCTGTGGCACTATGCAAGTCCTCCAATGTGCCTCTTAAACGCATGTGGGTCGCCCTTGCTCAAAATCCAGTCATATCCGACTCTAGGGTTCAGTGCTCATCTCTGTTTATAGCCAAAGAGCCAGTGCTGTCTGCTTTTGCAGACGTTTCCGTGGACATGTAGCATGCACGCTGTTTACCTTCCCACCAAAGTGGCCCCATTTATCTACTTGCAATTTCTTGCTTTCAAACTGCTAGGTTGGCAGGAGCTAGGACAGAAACTCCATCATGCAGTACCCGGGAATCGAACTCCAGCCACCCAGTTGGCGAGTTCAACATCTTAACCACCTGCGCCACTACGTTCCATGGTTTGGTCTTGTTCTCTGCAATCACACATAGCGGTCACACTTATATACCGCCCCATCGCGCTTAGTGCACTCTCTGGATGGTTCACAAGTTAATTAGCATTTTCCCCCAACATTCTGGGTACTCATTTTACCAATCTCAGAAGGATGGAAGAGGCTCAGTCAACCTTGAATCCCATCAGGATCAAACTCACAGCATTCTGGCTGCAGTACAGCAGTTTAAACACCATGCCATCAGGGCCCTTAGAGCAGGGGTTTTCAACCTACAGCCACGTCACCACCACTACTGGATGCAGACACATTTACGACAGCCGTAAATGCGCCCGCAGCTGTCGTAAACATGTTTACGACAGCCATATATGTGTTTTACGGCAGTGTTTATGATGGTGGGGACCACCAGTCTGGCCCGCTCAATTGTCTGAAGGGGCATGGTCTGGCCCATGAATTGCAAAGGTTGAGAACTCCTCCCTTGGAGAAACCCCAGGGGTGGTTTCCCATGCCCTTCTGGGGTGGGCGGGGTCCCTGGGATTTCTTGTGTGATGTAAAACCCAGCACCATTTCCAAAGAGTGGTAACCGGGGTGGCCTTCTTCTGTTTGCAGTCCGGAAACCCCGCTACGTCCGGCGGGAGCGATCGCTCATGACTTCTAGCGCCACCCTCTCCACGGAGGCCCAGATCAGCAACGTGTAGTGGCAACCATCGACCGCCCCCCTATCTGGATGATTTGTAAATAAGCAGTGCAGCCAAGAACACTCTCCCTCCCATCTCCAGGATGGTCAGCCGAGAAAGGCACAATGTCAGTGGAAGAGATGGCCAATGGTTAGTGGGTTCGTACCGAGAAGCGTGACACAAAGAATAATAATAACGTGAAAACCTTGGCGTTTAGGTTGAGCAGGCATCCAGTGGTGCAAATTCCTCTAGAGCAGGTGACCACGGAGACTTCTCGCTTTAATATCTCGAATCACAGCCCTCAAAAACTTGGCTCTCCTTGTGACGCTGCAAGTTCAACAGTTTTGGGTTATGTTCCCCCTTCCGCACCGTCGTCCACTTTGGCGGTTCCAGCCACACAGATGCTCTGCTGGGTCTTTTGAGACCGTAGGCTGCGTTTCCGGGTCTCCCGGCGTCAACACAAAAGTGCCATGAGTTATGGATCAGATTTTGTTTTGTTTGAATGGGAAGCATTGAACGTCTTCTGCAGAATTTTTAGAGTTTGTCCTCACCGGGTCTTCTTCTCGTAGGCTGGACTTGAGACTTTGGTCCTCTCCTTCCTTGGTTTATAGATGGTATTGAATGAGGCCTTAAGCTTTCAGTAGGGTTGCTCCATGGCTGAGCTATCAAAGAGTGTTCCTGTTTCACGTCTCTCCTTCCTCGTCTGCATTTCATGAGCGCAAACCACAAAAGTCCTTCTTGACAAGGCTGAGCTTTCTTCAGTTGCACTTTCAAACATCTGCATTAGTTTTTTTTTTTTTGGGGGGGGGAATGCTTGAGAAATGGGTGGAGGCAAAGAGTTAGACTATTTCGAGCCAAAAGATGAACTAAAGCTGATTCCCCCAGAAACGAAGTTCTCAACCTTTTAAAGCCAGGGTCACGCTCCCTCAAACAGCTTCAGAGGCCGGATGTCCATTTTGCCCTTCCCCCACCACGTGGCACTTCTGGGTGTGGTGGAGGCACTGCAGGCCACATCTGACCCACGGGTTGAGAATCCCTGTAAAGGGAATTTGACAAACATTTACACCAGTTGCTCTGGTCTGTTTTCTGTCTCTTTGCAATCTTTTTGTGATACCGTCAATAGTTGTACTTTATACCCTTTAGGCAAAATCCTCGTGCCTTTTTTTTAGTGTGTGGTGGTAGTGGTGAAGATAAAGGCACAAATGATTTCTCTGTACGTGTTCCAAAAAAAGACTTCCCTCCTCTGGTCTCTGTCCAGAAGAGATTTCACAACTCTGATGTCTCCATGGACCCCCTTTATCTAAACCAGTGATTCCCAAACTTTGGTTCTTGAACTTCAATTCCCAGAATCCTAAGTCAGTCCATTGGCTAACCAGTGCTTTGGGGATTTGATTTAGGAGTCTGGGAATTGAAGTACAAGAAGCAAAGGTTGGGGAACAGTGATCGGAACTATCCGTTTCTAAACCATCGTTTCTGCCAGTTCCAAGAGAAGACGTAATATGGACAACTGAACGCAAATAGGGCTTTATTTCCTTGTGTTCTTTTGCTAGTGAGGAGGATCTCTATTTTCATTTCACATGTAAGTCTGGATTATTTTGAAATCCCTTCTTCCTGACCCAGGCCTGCGCTCATTGTCTCCTTTCTTTTTCTAAATTACGTCCCAAAATGGTTTTTATCCTGCTAGGACTAGGTTTCAAAAGAGAGATATTGTGGGGTGAAGGCAGGCCACAAGTCCATCGACGCACCATGCTAAAGGTGGGTTTACCTTCCAGACTGCACAGTTACGACAGTTTGATAACACTGGATCTAGCATCTTGAGAAACTTGATTTCTGATCTCTCATGTCCCATTCTTAAAAACCTACAGATTTCTCATTCCTAGACTTGGATGGATAATTTATTCCAATTATTTCTCTCCTCACTCCATTCAGAATCCTTTTTTGGCTGCTTAGGTTCCTGCCACAGCAGATAGACCGCTGGGGAGTTCTTCCAACATTTCACATTTTCCATCCCTTCTGGGCAGTTCAGGATACTATGCAATGATGCCATGCAGTTTCTAGCCAGTCCTTTTTCTGTGTATGTGTGTTTTGACTTACCTTAGATACAGGGAGGACTTCCCCAATTTCAGTTTAGTTTCCTACCCGGAGCACGGACCTAGAACTTCAAACAGATGGCAAAGATGTGTAAGGTTTTTTTTCCCCCCGTTGTGAACTTCCAAACAAAAGATGTGCTATTTTTTTAGTTAATATAAAGTGACACCTTTCAAAGGCAAACTATATTTTACTGTCAATGTTGTATGGTTGAGGTTGAGTGTCCGTTGTTGGGTTGTTTGACTGGATCACACTGGATTAGCTACAGCGGCTTAATGTTTTTAGAACTTTTCCGCACTGTTGTGTCAAATGCAAAATGTGTTATGTTTGTGTAAATCTTATTTTTCCACCCCCTCCCTCTTCACAGGCTTTAATAATAAAAAAAAATACCAAATCCCCTTCATTGTGTTTACTTTTAAGAACTGATTGACTTGGTGCATGAACGAATTTACATCTAATTTTGATTGAATAATGTACGATTGGTAAGCGTTCTTTCCGGTGAACCTCTTCTCCAGCTCTGCAATCGGATAAACAATATTTTTTTCTTAAAATAGTTTCCCAGTGGAGTGTCTGTTCTGGGACTAATTTGTGTGTATGTGTGGGTTTTTATTTCTGAAATGAATGTCTAACAAAAACTTAAGCAAAAAGATATTTTCTCCCAAGAGCATGTTGAATCCCTTTGGAAAAATATATATACTTTTAAAGACCATTTCTTCACTGGAACATTGCTTCTGGAGCCTCTGTTTGTTTGGGGGGCATGATTAATCAAACTTTAGATCCACCGGGAAACTTTTAACTAAATGAACTGAAAGGCGCCTTACGTGCAAAGCTTGGTCTTCCAGGACAAAAAGATATGGCATGCCTCCCATTTTGTCACTCTTCCAGCTGTAGTCAGTGTCAGGTTTTAAATTAATCCATTTCCTCAATTCACTAAATTTTTTTATAAGTATAGGTCTCCCTTCTTCGAAAGCCAGTTGTATCCAACTCTAGGGTTCAGTGCTCATCTCTGTTTACAGCCAAAGTGTCAACACTGACTGCAGATGTTTCCATGAACATGTGGCAGCCATGACGAAAAACAGAATGCTGTTTACCTTTCCACTGAAGCGGAACCCATTTATCTACTTGCAGATTCTTGCTTTCAAACTGCTAGGTTGGCACGAGCTGGGACAGAGACGGGAGCACACTCTGTCACGTAGCACTCGGGTCTCGAACTGCTGACCTGCCAACCTTCCAGTCATTCAGTTCAGTGTCTTAACCACTGAGCTACCACAGTCCCTTATATTTCTCTATAGCCATTTTTAATGTTGTGACTGTTGCTGGTAAATGCCAAGTACTGTATATTGTTTTTGATTAAATTACAAGGAGCCATTAAAAAGAAACAAGGTGAGAAAGAAAGGAAGGATATGCAAGCAGATCAAATAGATAAATCTCAGTTAGAACCGGGAAAAGTGATGTCTGCCAAGATGAAAGATCTCAAAGAATATATAGAGCAAAGATTTGATAAAATGGAACAGTATTTGCAAACTAGATTTCAGATAATGGAAGATCAACGAGTCAATGACTATCAAAATCTTATGAAATACCAACGGGATATGAAGGATACTGTTACAGGACTAATAAAGTTTACAAAAGAAGACCTAATTAAAATAGTAAAATAAGTGGTTGACCTAAAAGAAGGAATTAATACAGCAGCAAAAGAAGTAGGGGAGTTAAAGCGGGAAGTTCAAGAAGTAAAGGAAAGGGAGAAGGGAAAAGAAATAAGGTTGGTTGATCATGAAAAAGATTGGGGTATTTCGAAGAACAAATGAGGCAAAACGTAGTTATTAGAAATATTGCTAGAAAACTCCCAGATCTGTTGACACTGAGATTGTTGACTTGGTTAAATGATTTGAAAATGGGGATAGATTTTGGTCCTGAAGATATTGCAAGTGTTTATAGACTGGGTCCGAAGAAAAATAGAATGGAATCTTCTCCTCTAGGGGGCACCAGCACTCTGCCTTTTTGCCTCCTTGGAAATACAGGTAAGAATAATTTCATGTCAGAAATCATTCTGGGTTGAGATGATTTTTTGCGGAAGAAACTGCTCAGGGGATGCCCAAATGAGGCTCCCTTCATCATGTCCCCCAAGAGCTGGGACAGAGGCGGGTGCTCAATCTGGGTCTTGAACTACGGACTTGCCAGTCTTCCAGGTAACAAGGCGAGCTTCTTAACCACTGAGCCAGTGCAGCCCCCTCCTCGGAAATGTCTGGCTGCCACTTGTGCCCAGAACAATAGAGATAGAAATATGAAATGCTCATTAACTTGTGAACCATTTCAGAGAGTGCACTAAGTGCTGTGGGGCAGTATAGAAGTGTAATTGCTTTTGCATTATGCTTTCCAAGGGGTGATAAGGTTGGCCAGTTCTAGGTTCCCAACCCCCCCCCCCCCCCCCGAGAAAACTGAATCAGCTGCCCCGTTACATGATAGAATTAGCAATGATCAATAATTCACTTGGCCTCACTTCAGTCTAAGACTCCACTTCTTGTCCCATTGCAATATTCTGCATTTTGCAACTGTATGGTTTATGATAGTGATGGCGAACCTTGGCACTCCAGGTGTTCTTAGACTTCAATTCCCAGAAGCCCACTTCTCTGTGAATCCACATGAATGGATTTGCTGCGCGTACAGATTCACAAAGAGACCTGTGCTTCTGGGAACTGAAGTCCAAGAACACTTGGAGTGCCAAGACTCGCCATCATGGCTTTATGAGGTGGCGAAACTGGCTTCGGATGGAATGCGCTTCTGTTCCAGCCCTGAGTCAGATCAGAAGACGGGATTGAAACAGAGGACTAGCGGCGTGGAAATAGTTTTCTAGTTAGCTTGGACAGTAGCTGAAAAATCATCCAGTTGGAATTTCCTTGGAGAAAATGTCATCGTTATATAATAGCCCTGAGGGCGCAGTGGTTAAATGGCTGTACTGCAACCAAAAGCTTATGAGTTCGATCCTGGCCAGGGCTCATGGTTGACTCAGCCTTCCATCCTTCCAAAGATGTTGAGGGCAAAATGGTCATTAACTTGTGAACTGCCCAGAGAATGTACTATGGGGCAGTATATATGTGTGATTGCTTTAATGTTATAAGCTCTTGTATACTTTTAATGGTTAACTGTATTGTTTTGTGGTGCAATTTTAATTTACAAGTGGAACCTGGAATATCCTACGCTCCCATTTTCAGCCTCCCATTCTCCATTTTAGAGTCCCCTAATTTTTCCATGTTTTTCTCCAACATCAGTATTCCAAAAGAAGGGCTATTTTACCTGTCCGAGCTCATTTGTTCCTGAGATGCTGGATTTCTGAATTCAGGGAATTTTTGGGGTGGTTGACTTGGGAGGACTGGGAAGTGTAGTTTGCCACAGTCCAGCCTAGATTCAGGTTTACAGAAGTGCACAGTTTCCAACTGGTTTCAGACTTTAACTTGACAAATATAAAAAAAAAAAAACAGTTCAAAGCCGATCTACTTTGAATTGTCTTCCATTCGTCGTTTAACTAGCTACGCAATCTGCACGACAATGGCTATCTTGGCAACAGTAGTGTTTTGAATGCAAAGGAAGTGGTTGCTGATGTTGTTTGCATATATAGCTTGTTCCTAGAAGTGAGATATAATTTTTGTTATCAAAGGTCAGGGCAAGGTTCTAGCTTAAACAAGGACGATGGCTTTAGGAAGTCCCTGCTTCTTATCTAAAGATCTCCAGAAGGTTTACTGTATGAGACTGTAAAATCTAATCTACACACTTCCACTAAAGAAAGTTTGTTCGTTTTCGTGTCAGAGTTTTCCTCTGGGTTGAAAGGAGCCGAATGAGGCTCCTTTTATGTCCCCCATCGTGCAGCTCTCGGGAATCAAACCTGTCTTTCCAGTCTCCAAGCCTACTAAGCCACCGGGGGAGCTGCTATTGAAGAAAGTGAAAATACTGGAATGTATAATTTCTCAAACGTGGCATAGACAGACCATCGCCCTCCCTGCAGACTTTGGCACCCAAATTGTTACCTTAGGGTAGTCAGGTTAGTTAACTGCCACCTGACACTCAGCATTGAGTCGCTGGCAGTAGGGTCTACTCTATGACCATAGTGGAACTGAATCAGGATGTGGTAGGCAGATGAAAGGCCATGGCATTATATTCTCAGGACAGTCTTCATGGTTGATTGCCATGAGGATCGCCTGTATTCGGATTTGGATACGGATGAAGCATAGAGACTGACCTGCTGCTCTTCCATGGCCTTTTTCTTAAATCACTGGACATAGAAAGTGAGCATATCAGGAAGGATGGAGCCGAACGTTTTAACACAGTTGGTATTGATTGCAGAAATTCTGAGAGAATGCTTTGAGATTTTTGTTTTTCAGTCGCACAGTCGATTCCGACCCTTTGCGACCCCATGGACCACTGTCCGCCAGGCACTTCTGTCCTCCACCATCCTGCTCAACTCGCTCAGTTCTGTACCCATTGTCTCTACAATACCATCTAGCCATCTCATTTTTGGCCACCCCCTTTTTCTTTTGCCCTCCACCTTTCCCAGCATTAAGGCTTTCTCAAGTGAATCCTCTCTTCTCATTTGATGTCCAAAGTACTTTAGCTTCATCTTTACTATTTGACCTTCAAGGGAGCAGTCAGGGTTGATTTCTTCTAAGATTGACCTATTTGTTCTCCTCGCTGTCCAGGGGACTCTCAAAACTCTCCTCCAAACTACAGCCCATGGGACAGATCCGGCCCCTGACACCAATTCATCCAGCCCGCACCGCCCTCATCGCTCCCAAAAGTTTTTACTTCCACTTCTGGGAGCGACAAGGGTGGCACAAGCTGGATGAACTGGCATCAGGAGCCAGATCCAGCACCCCTGGTTTAAGCAGAGAAAAATGGAAGCCTAAAAATTTATCTCATCCTGTTGCAAAATATCTGATTGGAAGGCAAGTTTTACTTCCATTTCCAGCGGGAGGAACCATGTGACCGGCCCGCTGAACCACGTGACCGGCCCATGGCTTGAAAAGTTTGGGCATCCCTGCGTCGAGACAGAATGGTCAACATACCTCCATGAGAATGACATAATGCTCAAGGGCTTTTATGTAAAATTACACACCGATGATTTCCCTGTAGGTGCTCAGGGCTCAGTCCTGTCTTACCTAATGAGCACGAGACGGCTAATTGCAAGGGAGCTCGTTTGACGAGGTGACTCAGCACAGCTTTTTCTAAAAAGATACGTTCCACAGGTAACAAACAAGTCCCCAACGGACTCTTACTCTGTATCTACCACTAGATTGATGAGTTGTTTACATTGCCATTGACGGGTAATTTTTCTATACATCAGCGTTTCAAACTTCAATGATGATAAAACGTTAAGGATGGTTTGTGCTTCCTTCTTGAACCTTGTTAGCCTTTGGTAACGTCAGGATGTGACAAACCTAGGCAGCGTGATCAAAAGTAGAGACATCACCCTGCCAACAGAATTCTGCATAGTTAAAGCAATGGTCTTCGCAGTAATGTATGGCTGTGAGAGCTGGACCCTAAGGAAGAAAAAATAGACGCCTTTGAGATGTGGTGCTGGATGAGACTCTTGAGAGTCCCCTGGACTGCGAGGAGAACAAATAGGTCTATCTTAGAAGAAATCAACCCTGACTGCTCCTTAGAAGGTCAAATAATAAAGATGACGCTCAAGAACCAAATGAGAAGAGGACTCACTGGAGAAGGCCCTGATGCTGGGAAAGATCAAAGGCAAAAGGAGAAGGGGACAGTAGAGGATGAGAAGGCTAGATGGCCTCGTTGATGCAGTGGATTCATGGGGGCTTCTGGGAATTGAAGTCCAAGAACATCTGGAGTGCCAAGGTTTGTCATCACGGCCATACCTGACAGACAGTTTGATCAGTTAAGGTTTGAACGCCACCCTCTTTTCTTCCAAAATTTTTAAATTCGATTTGTTCTTTTGCCCGCTTGGAACTTGGGTGTCTTCACCGTGACATCTTCTCCTTGGTGATCCTTGAAACCCATATCCGTATATAATCCTCCTCCTCCTCCTTCCACCCGTTGTTCCTTTGATTTCCGCCACCAAGAGCCACTCTTTTAGAAAAAAGGGGAGAGAGAAATTCTCCCACAGCAGTAATTTCTATCCAGAGCAGCGCTTATCTATAAAGCAACCAGGCAAAGCAGCTTTGCCTTATCACACCCGTACTCTGCCGAGATGTTGAGGGGGAGAGTTTATGTCTCTGAGGGTGAAAAATCAACACAAGAAAGGAAAACCAGAAGCCTGGAAGTTCCCTCTCAGCTTTTAAGCACTCAAGAGAGCACCCGAAGGGTCAAATTAGACATTAAAGTAGAGGACCCTGAATAAACAGAGTTGGAGATCTTAATTTTTGTAAGACCAACATGCTCAAGTAGGGGCTGCTGGAGGGTAACAACACACGGCGTGAACGTGGAGAGATACAGAATCCGGCTCATTTACTGGTCTGACGATGACTGCTGTCAACGTGCGCCAATGATGACTTGGGCTTGGCCAACGACCAAGCCAAGAAAATGGCTTCATTTTGGCAGTCCAGGGCTTGGATCGGGACACAAAAGAAGAACCGAATTGGGCCCATGGCAGGCCACATATTATCCACCAAAGGGATAAAATTACGAGTAAGAAGTTATTGTAACTCCTTGCTTCTAACCTCTGACTTTGCTTACCTAGTGAACACAAAGTTGTGATATGAATTATACTGCGGCTTCTGGCAGTTATTACTAAAACTGTCTGATATAATCATGCCAGATTCCAGAAAGATCTTGTTAAATAGACTGAAGACAAAATGTTAAAGCTTTATGGTTTTCTGTTTACTCGCCTTCGGTGGGACGCAAAACACCATCTTATTAGCAAGCATCGCATTTCATTTCTTGTAATATTTCTCCCCGTTTGGTACTTCATTACCCGGTGTAATCCATCCGTTATTGCCTCTCATATTTTCCTCGTCTCTAATAATCTTATTTATTCATGAGGCCCTGGCATCCTGATATATTCGTCCAATTTATTGCCTTATTAATGTTTTATCATTCTCCCTGATTGATTAACATATTAAGGGATCTTATTAAGGGCTGTATTTTAATTCTTAGAAGACGGCGGATGGGTGCTTTTGCTTTTATTGTCAAACTTGTAGTGACTTTAAAAAAAAAAGAAATCTTAATTTCGGATGCAATGTCCTTCCCCAGGCAGGCTGCGATGTTGTCGTTTTGTCCTGGCAAATTCTTCTAATTTGTGGCAACCTTAGTAGACTTTGCAGGAGAGATGTTTAAGCATTGGCTTACCACTGTCATACAGAGACCCAAAGTGAGTTTCCTTGACCAAGCAGGATTAGAACTCGGGTCTCCTAGTTTGACGTTCTCCTTATTCTTCTGCCGTATCCGAATCCAAATATAGGTGATCATGGTGATCAGCCATGAAGACTGTCCTGAGACTATAATGCAGTGGCCTTCCATCTGCCTTCCACATTGCACTGTGACACCCATAATACCACTGATCCAGTCCCACGAGTTACTTTCTGGTCCTGAGCCCTTTTGGCAGACAAAGTCCTCATCATCAGCCCCAGGCCAGGATGGATGAAGCTGCTGCCCCTCCATCAAGAGGGACTCAAGTGGCATTTATTTAACCCACTTGGGGACCATCACCCTTCCCTGTGGACTTTGCCACCCAAGGCTGTTAGTCCTCACGGTGGTCAGGTTAGTAAACCACCATCAGACACTCGGTGTTGAGTCGCTGGCAGTAGGGTCTACTCTATGACCACAGCAGGATCACCTGGCCAGATTAATTCTCCATATATCTCACAAATTCTCAAGCACTGTATTATTGAGTGGCAACAAAATAAACCTTAGCATTTCATACCTTAGTACACATGTTCTAGGAAAGTGCTTGGAAGTAACTAATTACAAGTCACCGGTTACAAGGAATTTGATTCATTTCTACAATGACTTAAGGCAGATCTAGGAGCGGAGCTCATAAAAACCGCGGATTCGTATTATAATCTGTTAAGGTTGTAATAATAATTTCATGCCAGAAATTATTGTGGGTTGAAAGGATTTTTGCTGGAGGAACTGCTTAGAGGATGCCCGGATGAGGTTCCTTTGACATCCCCGAGATCTTTTCCCACCAAAGTGGTCCCTACTTATCTACAGTAATACCTCGGATAACGCTAAGACTTGGTTCCACAAGTCTTGGTGTTATCCGATTTTTAGTGTTATCCGATGCATGTTAAAATCCTATGGGATGGATTGGATAACGTTAAAGCTCCATAGAGATACATTGTAACCGCACAGGCTTTAGCGTTTGTTATCCGATCCATCCCATAGGACCTTAACGTTATTCGATCCAATTCTCCTCCCCAGATTACTTAACGTTATGCAATTTTAGCGTCATCCAAGGTAAATGTTATCTGAGGTATTACTGTACTTGCTTTTGAACTGCTAGGTTGGCAGGAGCTGGGACAGAGATTGGCGCTCAAACCATCATGCAAGTACCCGGATCTTGAACTGCCAACGAATATCCTGGTCTCAAACTACAGTACCCGGGTCTCGAACTGCCGACTTGCCGGCGAGCTTCGTAACCACTGAGCCACCGTAGAATTGGTGGTTCAAAGAAATAACCCTTCGGAGTTCAGTGGATCATGTCTGTAGCTCCTCTACTCAAGACCGGCAGAAATTGAGTCTTCAAGATGCCCAGGTACGAGTCTCCCAGGAGCCTTTTCCATCCACCTTGAAGAGGAAACATTTCTTCTTCCTCTTCTTATTCTTGGTAGCAGGTTTTGGTTCCAGGAACCGAGTTGTTATAGAGACACGTTGTGTGTTTTATGGGGCCAGGCGACAGAATCTCTTCCAGGGTGGGGCCGAGCGAGATGGCCAGAGGGCTGAGAGTGGAAAGAGAGATAAGGGCCTTTCTTTTTTCCCCTGAAGCACACAGTTGCTCTTGAAACAATTGTTTTTGGTGCAGAAAGAGAGGAAAAAGAGAACAAAGAAAGAGAACTGGGACTGATGCATTCCTGGCTGGACCAGAAAAAAATCTCACAGCTTTAAATGATAAACTCGGATAGGAACTGAACTTGGAAAAAAGGTTTAATCAAAGGAAATAGATATTGAGATATTCGGAGGCCGTTTTTGGAACTCGGCATGAATAGGAGCTCACTGTTTGAATAATAAGAATTGTACGTCACGGGGTGGGGCTTCAGGATTTTAGAGATGCTGAGGTGGGGCACGGACAGAAAAAGATTGGGGAACACCGCCCTAAATCCTCGTTGTCAGAGAGGCAAATTTGAGCCATGAAGTTTGGCCTGGAAGCAGACATCTAGTGCAGCCCCCAGCTGTCTATCACCAGAGATCATGAGAAGAAGGAAGAAGAAGAAGAATTTTGTATCAGAAACTTCTGGGTTGAAAAGATTTTTGCTGGAGAAACTCCACTCAGGGGACACCCAAATGAGGCTCCTTTCATATCCCCAAGAGCTGGGACAGAGACAGGCGCTCAGTCCGTCATAAGGTACCCAGGTCTCAAACTGCTGACTTGCCAGCCTTCTGGATAACAAGCCAAGCTTCTTAAGCACTGAGCTACCACAGCCCCTATAGCAGGGATTCTCAACCTGCGGCCCATAGGCCAGACACGGCCTGTGGCACCATTTCATGTGCCCCCCCTGACTCCACCACACCAGGAAGTGCCAGGTGGTGAAGGAAGGGCAAAATGGCAATCCAGCCTTCAAAGCTGTCTAAGGGAGCGTGACCTGGCCTCTGGCTTTAAAAGATTGAGAACTCCTGAAAAGATATGGCAGGGAAGGTAGGCCGTAAAACCCCGCAAGAGCCATCCTTGGAGTTGCCAAAGAGCCACGTGGCTAATTGGTTTGGCTCGTAGGGCTCATAGCTTCTTGTGTTCCCAGAACAGCGGCCTGCTAATGAGTCTGACTGTCTGCTCCTTGGTTGTGTTTGCTTGACTGCACATGCCGTTGGCTCGTGAGCCGACATTCCTTCCATGCCTCAGGTAAGCAATTAACCGGAGCGCTCTCACGGCCCTGAGGGCCACGTCTGCTGTGGGCCGCCTCCGTCCTGTAGAAAATAAACCAGCAAGGGAGATTCACCGACAGACACCGCAGAAGTCCTGGCCATCACACAACGCGGAGGAAGTTCAATTAAGGGATTGTTTCCAAACTCTATGCTTAAGTAGCGTAGGAAGCAGAAAGTGGGAGGCTGAATTCTGAAGGGCAAGGTAGCTTCTGAGCATACACAGAAAGCATGTCTCTCCATGACTGAGAACTCTAAAGTTCTCAGTCATGAAGGATGACCAGCTCCCAAGCGGAAAATAAATTAGATGGGACAAGAAGAGGGGGCTGAAATGCCTGCTTGGGTAGCTCAAGTGGTTAGGACACTAAACTTGCTGACTGGAAGATCAGAGTTTGATTCTCAGGCACTGCAGGACGGAATGAGCTCCCGTTTCTGTCCCCGCTACCTGCCATCCGAGCAGTTCAAATGCAAGGAATTGCAAGTAGATAGATAGGGACCACTTTGGTGGGAAGGGAAACAGCGTTCCGTGCACTCTGGTGTCTAGTTGTGCCTGCCACATGACAACGGAAATATCTGAAGAAGTAGACAGTGCTGGCTGTTCAGTGTTGAAACAGAGATGAGCACTGTACCCTAGAGTCGGATACGACCAGCTTTCGAGCAAGGGAAACCTTTACCTTTAATAAACAAGGCATTTTAGGATAATCAGCAAATTGAATACTTCCCCTACTCTTCTGCAGAGTGACAGGGAAATTGTATTATTATTATTATTATTGGTCTATGCTAGACCAGTTTTGATGCACTGAATAACTTAGATCAGATTTTTTAAATATACACTCTTTGCCCTCTACGTAGCACTGGTTGAAAAACTGCACACAACCATGACTTTGATCAGTATGTCGTGCAAAGGCAATTTTTAAATAATTTAATCTAAGCGATTCAGCGCAACAGTGAAAGTGATGGATCAGATTAATCTTTATTAATCCAATAAATAATCAATGAATAATTAATAAATAAATATTAATCTTAATAATTAATTAATTAATATTGATCCAAGACCGGCATAGTACAGCAATATACTCAAAAGGCAGTTGTTTCTGACTCTCCGTTTATAGCCAAAGAGCCAGTGCTGTCTGCAATCCCCTGACATTTCCGTGGTCATGTGGCAGGCATGATCAGATGTTGGAGAACACCAAACGCTGCTACCTTCCCTGCTGAAGTGGTCCCTATTTATCTATGTGCATTTTCTTGCTTTTGAACCGGTACTGTTGGCAGGAGCTGGGACAGAGACGGGAGCTCACTCCGTCGGGCAGCACTCGGGTCTCGAACTGCTGACCCGCAGATCTTCCAGTTGTCAAGTTCAGCGTCTTGACTGCTAAACCGCCGCAGTCCTGTTCACACCAAAGCGCAGATCGAGTCCTCGGTTTTGCCCTGCCTGCTACACATATAAGTCCAAGCAGGACCAATTCGTAGGAAACTGTGGTTTTATCAGACTTCGGTGTGCAGTGCTTTCAAGTGTCAAGAGCTATTGTTGCCGGTCAGATGAGCCAATATTGGACATATTAATCCCACAGATCAACTTGGCTCTGACTCAGGGCAGGTCCTGCTCTTGAGCTCCCCATCATTGCCTCCTGACTGGTGATGGTGCGTGAAAAGGCCTCGGCTTCTAACCTCCGGAGAATGGTTGCTATTCCTGAAATTGGGAAACGGAGCCGTGACTCAGGACACGTCACCTGGCACTGGGGGTGGCGAGCGCATCCCTCTTTGCCCCCTGGAGCAACGTCGGAAGGTTACGTAATCCTTTGATTGATGGGAGGAAATGCAGACGGGCTGCTAAGGTTGGAAAGTGACACCCCCCACCCCGGCACGTGCCCAAATAAGCAGACAGAAGGACGGTCGAGATCCACCTCCGTTTGAAACAACCCAGAAGCTGCTGAGTTGGCCTTTTGGATTCCTGGCGATGTCAGCAGGAAGGAGGGCAGAGGAATCCCTTTGATTTTGGACCTGACCACCCATTGCCTGCCTCTCCCATCTCTTTTTCGTTCGATTGAGGATGGCTTGCCTGATCTTCATATTTTTTTTTTATCATTTACATTATGTGTTTTTGCACAGAGCTGGGCGGGTTGAGGAGGAGGGTGGAGGGCAGAGGTGCCTGGAGGGCAATGGTCCATGAGGTCGCAAAGGGTCGGAATCGATGGTGCAATGGAACAACAAAATATTTTTTATCATCATCATCATCATCATCATCATCATCGTCGTCCATCAATCAATGATGATGATGATGATGATGAAATAAATAAATAAATAAGAGTTAGATATGACTGCTTTCGACCAATGGAGTCCTTTAGCTTTTAATAATAGAGTCGCTATAAGTGAGTGGAATAATAATAATAATAATAATAATAATAATAATAATAATAATAATAATAATAATAATAATAATAATAATAATAATAATAATAATAATAATAATAATAATAATGTAAAGGTCTCCCCTGCTCGAAAGCCAGTCGTATCCAACTCTAGGGTTCAGTGCTCATCACTGTGCGTCTGCAGATGTTTCTGTGGACATGTGGCTGGCATGACTAGCACAAGGAATGCTGTTCCCTTTTCTTCCTAAGAGGTAAATAAATAGATTCCACTTCGGTGGGAAAGATAAACAGCGTTCCGTGCACTCGGGCATTTAGTTATGCCTTCCACATGTCCACGGAAACATCTGCAGACACAGACGTCCCTGGCTCTTTGACTATAAACAGAGATGAGCACTGAGGCCTAGAGTCGGATATGGCTGGCTTTCGAGCACCGGAGTCCTTTACCTTTATGGCCCCATAGCGTTTAGGATTGAACGCACAACATTTTGGATGCAGTACAGCAGGTTAACCACTGCACCCCCGGGGCTCTCGGGCTTGAATAAATGAGCAAACGGCAAAGCTGACAGTGGTAACATCTGGCTGCGGTAACATCTGGTTGGCTGCATGTTGCCTACTCTTGACAAACCTTGGCACTCCAGATGTTCTTGAACTTCAATTCCCAGAAGCCCTGATCCGCAGGAGTGTTGACTTGGGCTTCTGGGAACTGGAGTCCAAGAACACTTGGAGTGCCAAGGTTGGCCATCACTGCTTTAGACCAAACCAAGACGGGTCTACTGGCAGCTACATGTTTCATGGTTAGGTAGAACCTCCATCTTCAGAGGCAGTATATCTGTGTTTGTTATTAAGCAGCTGCCGAGCGGTTTATGCAAATCCCAGGCAGGAATCCACAAACAGATGTTTTTGCAAAGCCCGATGCTCCGAAGACGGGAGGCACACACCAGCCAAAGAGGGGATTTATTAACAGCTGTTATCAAAGTGCGACAACTTTAATGAAGTCTTCCCTTTTTCTCCTCTCCTCGAGAATTAATCCTAGAAATCTCTGGCGGCTCCCATGCGTAAGACGCTAGGCCAGCGCTTATGATATTTGAGCAAGCAGAGATACGGCTGTTCTGAGAGAGAAACCGACAACTTCAAAAAGGTTTTGCCTCTAAAGGCAATCTCAATTTATGCTTTTAAAGATAAGATCTTGATGATGGTGATTTCATGTCAGAAATTCTTCTGGGTTGAAAGGATTTTTGCGGAAGAAATTCCACCAAGTGAGGCTCCTTTCATGTCCCCAAGATCTGGGACAGAGACGGGTGCTCCATCCGTCATGCAGTACTCGGGTCTCGAACTGCTGACTTGCCAGCCTTCCAGCTAACAAGGCGAGCTTCTTAACCACTCAGCCACCACAGCCCGCTGGAATCCGGATGTCCATAAATATTGACAAGGTTCTGCTCTTAACACAGATTTGGCAATAGTGGAAGTCTGATTTTTTTTCTTCATTTTAATGAGGCCCTTGTGGCATAATGGCTGACTGCAGCCTACAATTTTCTCGCAAACGGAATTCAGTCCAGATGGGCTCAGAGTCAACTCAGCCTTCCCAATCCTTCCAAGGTTGGTAGAACGAATATTCAGCGTGTTGTGGCAAAATGACAATATAAGAGTGAGTTAAGTACTAAAGTTGTATCCAACTTTAGAGTTTGCTGCTCAATAGCCAAAGAGATCCAACACTCTCTGCATCTGCAGACATTTCCTTGGCCATGTGGTAGGCATGACTAGATGCTAAAGCATGTGGAACACTGTTACCTTTCCTGCCAAAGTGATACCTATTTATCGAATTGCAATGTCTTGCTTTTGAACTGCGAGGTTGGCAGGAGCTGGGACGGTGGCGGGTGCTTGAACGGTCATGCAGTACCCGGGTCTTGACCAGCCGACGCACCGACCTTCCAGTTGTCAAGTTCAGGCTCTCAGCCACCAAGCCACTGCAGTCCCACTTTAAGCACCAAGGGGTGGTATAGAAGTGTGATTGCTTTATTGCCCTGCGTGGAATTGACTTTTGTTTTAAACATGTGCCCAGAAGCCATTCCGAGGGTCTACCTTGGTGCCAAACTATGTACTGGTATATCCTGATCCCTTTCTTGAGAAGCCCCAACCAGCTCAGACTGCGTCTCTCTTATCTTTTGTGGCTGGGCTCCCTGTCATTTATTAACACGGCAATAGCATCATCTAAGTTTGCTCATATCCCTTGACTTGACCAAACTGGCCAATGTCTTCTTCCCTTTTGCCCTGCAAATACTCCTAATCTATATGGAGGATCTGCTCTCGGCTGCTCCAAACAGGAACGTTCAAGGGCGCTGTTTGCCTTGGACCTTTCCAAAAGGCCGGCTACTGAGAACCGGGCAGGGATCCCGAGAACTTCCCTCCGTTGTCTTTTGGAAAGCTGCCCAAGCCAGTCCTGTTTGTCAACACCTGGAGCCCTGCCCTCTCCTTAAGAGCGCCGGCCAATGGGAAGCCTCACCTGAGCATTCCCAGAGAGACAGGTGAGGCCCAGGCAACACCTGTCAGACCAGAAGGTATAAAAGATCCCCGGGGCATTTGGTCCCTCTGCTAGTGATGAAAACAGTGTCGTCGGAGGAGAAATACCGTCACGGAGTTTGCTCATGCCGTAAAAACAAGCTTTGTCCGCTTAGAGACGACACCAAACTCGAGCTGGGATCAAGGGATCTTTTGGAATAAGATGCTTTACAGCTGCTAAATATATACCTCTTCGGACAGGTAAGTTAGTTTTCTCTACTCCCCCCCCCCGCCCCTGTCCTTACATGTTTTCCCCAGGGGTCTTCCAAGTACCGTATATGCTCGAGTATAAGCCGACCCGAATATAAGCCGAGGGACCTAATTTTGACCTGAAAAATCAGGAAAATAGATTGACCCAAGTATAAGCCGAGGGTGGGAGATGAAGCAGCTGCTAGTGAGTTTCAATAATCAAAATACATGAAAATATGGTGAAATTAATTAAATTTGTTGGTAAATCTCAATCCAGTGTGGTCTTGAGACCCTCACGGTCGTTGACCCGAGTATAAGCCGACTCTCATTTTTTGGGCTAAAAAACTCAGTTTATACTCGAGTATATACAGTACAGTATATTAAATTTTGCCAAAGGGACTTCCAGATCTGGGGGAGGGGGACTCAAATCATTCTCCTCTGATTTAAGGGACAGAATCCACCCAAAAGGTGTATCTGAACAGCTATCCAGCAATCAATATTATGTGTGTTTTCCTTTATGATTTTACTTTTACTTTACTTTACTTTTTTTTTCTTTTTTCATACATAATTTTCTTATTTCTGTATGTTTATTCTTTTTAAATACCTATAAAAATTATATAAAAAAATATTATGGTCCAAAACCAGGAAAGTTTCGCAAGATGAACAGACATTAGAAGGAGGGTACTTAAAATATATAAAGAGACAGAAGTTAAAATGAGGCTACTTAAAGAGTAGTAAAATTACTGCTGAACAACATGTAGAGAGGCTGCAGTGGCTCAGTGGTTAAGAAGCTCGCCTTGAAAGCTGGAAGGCTGGCAAGTTGGCAGTTCGAGACCCGGGTACTGCATGACGGATTGAGTGCCTGTCTCTGTCCCAGCTCTTGGGGACGTGAAAGGAGCCTCATTTAGGCATCCCCTGAGCAGAGTTTCTTCTGCGAAAATCCTTTCAACCCAGAATAATTTCTGACACCAAATTATTATTATTATAGCGTATAGCAGTGCATAATGCAGCTGATTTGCTTCCGTGCTTTGCCAAACTGCTGTCACATGAGCTTGGTTGCTTCACCGGGAATTGTAGAAATCGTTAACTTATCAGCGTCAACTCGCAAAATCAAGATGTTTTGCTAAGGCGGGAATGGAGTTTGAGTACGTTAACAAATAATCTAATTTTCAAACCGCAATGGACCAGAAGCATATTGATTTCGGGGCAAGGTGGATGAAACGTGCCACAGTTAATTGCCGCTGATTGACAAAGTCGGGGGACGCATCTCACTTGTTGATGGCACAGCCGAGACATGCTCTGACACCTCATCAATTAAGTGCAATTATCTATGACAAGTTACAAAACCTTGGCTAAACTACTAGTAGGTTGAGATAGTTAATTGCTGTAGGTCCATCCTGTGCAATCATGCAGTTCGTAGTCCGGTGAAGGCTTTATGGTTTTCTGCTCTACTTCGAGGGAGAGCCTTAGGACACTCTAGCAAAATAATATATATTTTTTCCCCTGGACTACAAGTTCCAAAATTCTGTGAGGCGGAGCCCTAGCTGTTAAAAGTGATCTTGATTGCTAGAACTATAAAGTGTGGACAAGCAGTTTTGGATTGGAAAAGAGACAACCAGATTTATAAAGTAGCAGAGATTCCATCAGGCAGTCATGGCCAACCTTGGCACTCCAGGTGTTCTTGAACTTCAACTCCCAGAAGCCCAAGTCCCTGTGAATCCACACAAATGGGTTTACGCAGGGACTTGGGCTTCTGGGAATTGAAGTCCATGAACAGCTAGAGTGCCAAGATTTGCCAAAGTCATGGTCTCCCTTGCTCGAAAGCCAGTCGTATCTGACTCTAGGGTTTGGTGCTCATCTCTGTTTATAGCCAAAGAGCCAGTGCTGTCTGTGTCTCCATGGTCATGTGGCAGCATGACTAGACAGTGGACTCCACGTAACACTGTTTACCTTCCCCTCCAAATCCGTACCTATTTATCTACTGTATATACTCAACTATAAGTCGTCCCGAATATAAGTCGTGGTACCTAATTTGGACCTCTAAAACTAGGAAAATAGTCGGGGGTGGAAAATGCAGCAGCTGCTAGTGAGTTTCAGTAATAAAAATACATGAAAATATGGTAAAATTAATTAATTTAGACATATGTATGGGTATGTTTTTGAGTGTTTACATTGATCCAAATATAAGTGGAGTCCCATTTTTGGACCTCATTTTGGGAGCTAAACCCCCGACATACTCAAGTATATATGGTACTTGCTATTTCTTGCTTTCGAACAGCTAGGTTGGCAGGAGCCAGGGCAGACAACAGGAGCTCACTTGGTCAGGCGGCACTCGGGTCTCAAACTGCTGACCTGCCGACCTTCCGGTCATCAAACTCAACATCTTAACCACTAAGCCACCCTTAAGAGACTCCCTACCAAGGTGCTATTTGACAAGAGCCTTGTGGCTAGACAGATCCATAAGACAACCAGGTATCCTGTTTCTGTAGAGACAACCAGCTATCATCTTTCTATGGTGACAGCATGGGATGCTGATTGCAGACTTTAAGCCACCAAACAAAGGGATGAGATAACTCAACCGTGAGAGATGTCTTGGGTGAGATTGGAATTGTTCCCAGGGAAAAGGAGGGGACGTTTTGGAACGCCTCTCTGAGCGACAGATACCTGGTTCTGACTCCACCTCCCTTGGATGCGCCAAGGCATCCCGGCTCTTGGTCATTTAATCGCCCTTTCTGCATGGCATTGGCGTGAGATCAAACACCGGGGAGGATGTTGACGTGAGGCCCCGCGGCAGGCCGACTCAGTGCCTGTCAGGCGGAGGAATGCAGCCAGAAAACCTGGCGGGGGAATAGGAATGAAGCAGACGTGTCAGCAGCGCCTTGCGTGTCATCGCAGGTGGAAATCACATTCGGAGCGCTTTTAGGGTTTGCTGTCTGGGGAAAGAGGTTTTGCTTTTCTGAAAGAAGAAAATAGCATTTTTTGTCAGACTGGCTTTTAAAAAATGTAGGTAGGTAGGTAGGTAGGTAGATAGGCAGATAGATAGATAGAAGAAAGGAAGGAAGGAAAGAAAATAGATGGATGGATGGATAGATGAATGGGATACTGTAGATAGATAGATAGATAGATAGATAGATAGATAGATAGATAGATAGATAGATAGATAGATAGATAGATAGATAGATAGATAGATAGATAGAAGGAAGGAAGGAAGGAAGGAAGGAAGGAAGGAAGGAAGGAAGGAAAATAGATGGATGGATGGATGGATACTGTAGATAGATGGATGGATGGATATATATAGATAGATAGACAGACAGACGGACGGACGGACTGCAATAGAAGCGTGAGTAATGGCTAAAAGGTTAGTTAAAGGTCACCCTTGCTCAAAAGCCGGTCGTATCCAACTCTAGGGTTCAGTGCTCATCTCTGTTTATAGCCAAAGAGCCAGCGCTGTCTATGTCTGCATATGTTTCCGTGGCCATGTGGCAGTCATGACTAGACACCAGAGCGCACTGAATGCTGTTTACCTTCCCACCGAAGTGATCCCTATTTATCGCCTTGCAATTTCTTGCTTTCGAACTGCTAGGTTGGCAGGAGCTGGGACAGAGACGGGAACTCACTCCTTCGTGCAGCACCCAGGTCGCTCACTTCTGACCTGCCAACCTTGTGATCATGATGTTCAGCATCTTAATCCCTATGCCACCCCAGTCCCCACCAAAAAAAAAAAAGGTTAGGAACTGCAAAAATGGCAGAGAACTTAATTGGGGGAGAGCTTTATAAGACACATTATCTGTATGTATCTGTTCCTTCTCCTACACATGAATGCTTTTCACCTTCCCTACAGCCCTGTAAGGTAGGATCAGCCTAGATAGACGGGGACTGGCTTGAGTAGACCCAATGAGCATCATGGTGGTGCTGGCCTTTGAATCTGCATCTTTATGAACACAGTCCAGTACTCTAACCACTGTAACATGTATATCAAACCTGAGGGACTGCAGTGTCTTAGCAGTTAAGACACTGAACTTGACAACCGGAAGGTCAGCAGGTCAGCAGTTCAAGACCCGAGTGCTCCATGACGGAGTGAGCTGCTGTCATCTTGTCCCAGCTCCTGCCAACCTAGCAGTTCGAAAGCAAGATATTGCAAGTAGATAAATAGGGAAGGTAAACAGTGTTCCATGCACTCCGACGCCTAGGCATGCGTGGCACATGTCGACAGAAACGTCTGCAAATGCAGACTCTTTGGCTGTAAGCAGAGATGAGCACCGAACTCTAGAGTCAGATACGACTGTCATTCGGGCAAGGTTGACCTTGACCTTTACCTATCTCAAACCTGAAGTCACACTATTGAATCATAAGAAATACATTCAACCAAGCGGAGCGTCTTCCACGTTGGGAACGCCGTAGCATGTTCGTGTGATTCTCTGCAAGAATTGGCAAGGATTGAATCACCTCTTTCCACATTCAGCGTGATCAAATGATCCAATCTATCCCAGGGTACAGGTGCGGCTCAACTGTACATCGTCAGAGGAGACTCTCTGTCACAACTCTGAATGAGTCGCCATTCTGGGCATGATTCATTGATTAAAATGAGGCAGGATCATAATAACGAGTGCTACAGATGCACTGAGCATGAGAAGGCACAGACATGATTACCAAGGGTTGCTCAGCGCACAGATTACGTGCGGATTTGTTCTCTGTCGCTTAATGGATTCACATTACAAAGAGAGAGAAAAGAGTTGGATAGATACTAAGATGGTTCCTAAAATGTCGAGAGAAGACTCTTTTTGTTACAAGGATTTTAAGGTGAAAATGGATGGCCAACTGGTAGAGAGGATAATGGACAAGGGTAGGAATGGATGACCTTTAAAGTCCCTTCCATGAAATGAGTGCTCATGGGACATTTGATGGAGATAAAGGGTGTTGGTGGTTTTGGTGTTGGAATTACCTCTGTCTTTAGCATTTGAGAATCAAAGCAGATCTTGGAAACTTAGTTTTTTTCAGCTTTTAAATTCCTATATAATAATTTTGTGTCAGAATTTATTCTGGGTCGAAAGGATTTTTTTTTTTTTTGCAGAAGAAACTGTGCTCAGGGAACACCCAAATGAGGCTCCTTTCATGTCCCCCAAGAGCTGGGACAGAGACAGGCACTCAATCCATCATGCAGTACGCGGGTCTCGAATTGCCAACTTGCCAGGCTTCCAG
This sequence comes from Furcifer pardalis, assembly GCA_030440675.1. NCBI lineage: Eukaryota > Metazoa > Chordata > Lepidosauria > Squamata > Chamaeleonidae > Furcifer > Furcifer pardalis. The sequence goes on from CP126891.1 coordinate 40,690,824, forward strand.
CTAATGAGCTTCTTAACCATTTAAACCCCTGAATTCTGGATACTATAGTCCAAAAAAAGATACTATTGGGAAGCTTTGGCTCAGAACTGGACAGAAATGCTCCATTTGGCATTTTTAAAGCAAAAAGATACGATGAGAACCAATGATGGAGTAATCCACATGGTCCTTGTTGGTGCTGAGCTGCCCCATTGTGCTTAATTCCTTTAATTACCGTATTTGCCGGCGTATAAGACGACCCCCCAACATTTCCACTCAAAATATAGAATTTGTTATATACTCGCCATATAAGACTACCCCCTCTTCCGCACACCTTCCACACACCAAATAAAACATAAAAGAACATCAGATTTGATTTCAACATCTCCCTGTGGCCCGCACTAGTGCACAAGTGCGCATGTCCGAACTCTGTGTAGACAAGGGGCGGGGCAGAGCGCCGCTGCTTCCTGCCAAGCAGAATGGGCCGGTCACACCAAAAAGGCTGGCACCCCTGTCTCGCTGCTGATGTTCGGCTCACCCACACTGGATACTGCGCGATACTGGATGGTATGTAGAATGAGTTGGGTGGGCATCAGGAAGCCACTATGGGCAGCTATGTCTATCCCAACTGAAGTGCACCTGGCGTATAAGATGACCCTCCCACTTGGAGGCATGTTTTTCAGGGGGAAAAAGTAGTCTTATACGCCAGCAAATACAGTAATTTTCAACCCCAACTTGGTTTGGATGAGTAACTTTGGCCGCCGCTGGCATTTGCATGGGATTGTTTGTCTACACCTCCAAGGAGGAATTAGCATATGACTTTTGTAAGGTTGACTCAGCCTTTCTGATTAAATTTGAATTCTGCAGCTCGGTCTAGCTCCAGAAACAGGTTCTACTTGTTCACCGGCAACGTGATGCACATTAATGCCTTGTCCCTTCAGGCTCTGAACATCCGTGAATGTTTTCTTCAAACCAGTCCCATCCCTCATGCTGGTTGGTCAAAAGGAATTCCTCTCTTCCCCTCCACTTAAATGCAGTTTCCAGAAGTTCAAATAGGATTTTCATGGTTGGTTCTACTCTGCATAGGTTCCCATAGCTGGCTCTCCAGGTGTTCTTGGACTTCAATTCCCAGAAGCTCAAGTCAGCCCTCCTGCTGATCAGGGTTTCTGGGAATTGAAGTTCAAGAACATCTGGAGAACCATGTTTGAGAACCTATGGCAGTGATCACCAACCTTGGCACTTCTGATGCTCTTGGACTTCAATTCCCAGAAGCCCAAGTCAGCACACCTGCTGATCAGGGTTTCTGGGAATTGAAGTCCAAGAACATCTGGAGAACCAACCTTTGCACGCCATATGTTCTTGAACTCCAATTCCCAGAACCCCAACAGGCTGATCATGGATACAGTAGACCAATGATGGTCAACTTTGGCACTCCAAATGTTCTTGAACTTCAGTCCCCAGAAGCCCAAGTCAACACTCCTGCTGAGCAGGGCTTCTGGGAATTGAAGTTCAAGAACAGCTGGAGTGCCAAAGTTGAGCATCACTGGTCTACTGTTTCCATGATCAATACAACTACTGTATTAATATAAAAAGGATTTTTGCTGGGATGTTGAAATTTACCAGAGGCACATGATTATTTATGGCTTCCGGAACTACCTCTCCCAGAATCCCCATGACTGCCTGGCCACAAACTGATACATCTCTAAAATCTACTAGAGACACAACAAAGAATCAAATGGTACAAGCAGGTTATAAGCCGAACTAGTCAGGGAATGGAAAATCCTCGTTAATAATAATTCCGTATCCGAAGCTATTCTAGGTTGAAAGCAGTGATGGGATGTAACAGGTTCTCACCAGTTTGCCAGATCCGGTAGTAATTTTTCCCAGTGTCCCGGAGAACTGGTAGCAGCTTTTGGGGGGAACCACCTTGGGGGCTTACCTTTTCACCAGTTCCCCCACTGCTCATGCATGCCAAGCACTTGGTGTGCATGCACACATGCAGAGGGGTGTGTGTGTGTGTGTGTGTGTGTGTTGGGTGTGTGTGTGCTTATTTTTATTTTATTTTATTATTTTATAATTTTTTTATTTGGCCCTGCCCATGACATCATGACATTAGCTCCGCCCACACTGTGATGACATCACGGTGGGGTAGTAAATTTTTTGACATCCCACCACTGGTTGAAAGGATTTTTGCGGAAGACACTCCGCTCAGGGAACGCCCAAATGAGGCTCCTTTCATGTCCCCAAGAGCTAGGACAGAGACGGGTGCTCAATCCATCATGCCGTACCTGGGTCTTGAACTACTGACTTGCCGGCCTTCCAGCCAACAAGGCAAACTTCTTAACTCCCTAATCCCCATTCATTCAGGGACTTCAGCCTGTGGTCAGCTCTCCATGAGCTACACTGCAGGACTGTTGTAGGAGGAAAGTAGGAGGAAAGACGCGTCTTCCTTAGTGAATGTTTGAAAATCAAGATGAAGTATGATATTCCAAACAGTTGAATGTGTTGAGTTGACTGGTTTTTATCCCCTTCCACCACATCCACTCAATGGACTTCTCTGTCTGTCTTAGGCTCTCACACAGCTGCTCACCACCGCCTGCCACCCCCCTGATCAGGGTAAATAAATCTACTCTCAAGAGATCCCTTGTGGATTTCATGGAGAACACCACCCTCCTCTCCTCCCAGCTTAGGAGAAGCACCGGCTGGGGTATGTGTTTGGAGTCTGGTTTGTTTTTGGGTTTCATGGTTTCAGTTTCGGTGCCTGTCCCATTTTCCTTCCCTCCCCTGCTTAAATGGTGACGGGCGGTGGTGGAGTCTGTAGCAGCTGAGAACTTAAAACCATGGTGAGATCGGGTCAAGAAGCTGCTCCAGTTTTCTGATTCCAACTGGGGACAGATTGGCCTTTCATTTTTCCTTCTTTTGCATGGTGCTCTTTTTGGCTCCCTTGCAAGGCAGGCAGCCGTATCCAACTGTAGGGTTCAGTGCTCATCTCTGTTTATAGCCAAAGAGTCAGTGTGTCTGCAGATGTGTTCAAGGTCACATGGCAGGCATGATGAGACACCAGAGTGCATATAACACTGGGCCTTCCCCACCGAAGTGGTCCCTATATATCTCCTTGCAATTTCCAGCTTTCGAACTGCTAGGACAGACGATGGGAGCTCACTCCGTCATCCAGCACTCGGGTCTTGAACTGCTGACCTGCCAACCTTCCGGTTGTTAAGTTCAGTGTCTTAAACACCAAGCCACCACAGACCCTTTTGGGCTACATAACCAAGTATAAAAATGTATTTCTCTCTCTCTCTCAAACTCCCAGTTTTTATACATCGTTTAGCTCAGGGGTTCCCAACCTAAGGCCCGTGGGCTGGATCCAGCCAGCAGAGCCATTTTATGTGGGGGGCCCACCCCTCCAAAGGCATTCAAGAAACAGTGGCTGTTCCTTTGAAGCTATTGGGACAAAATGGCCACCCCCATTGTGCAGGCAGGGCAAAATGGCTGTCCGGCCCACAAAGCTAACTGAGAGACAGAGTGACCCGGCCCCCTGCTTGAAAAGGTTGGATACCCCTGGTTTAGCTACATAACTATGTATAAAAGTGTATCTCTCTCAAACTCCTGGTTCTTTTTACAGTTTGGCTACATAATTATATACAGTAATACCTCAGATAACGTTTATCTTGGATAACGCTAGAATTGCATAACATTAAGTAATCTGGGGAGGAGAATTGGATCGAATCACGTTAAGGTCCTATGGGATGGATCGGATAACAACCACTAAAGTCTGTGCGGTTACAATGTATCTCTATAGAACTTTAACGTATCCGATACATCCCATAGGATTTTAACATACATCGGATAACACTAAAAATCGGATAACAGCAAGACTTGTGGAACCAAGTCTTAGCATTATCCGAGGTATTACTATATATATAAATCTTCTTTTCTCTCTCTCAAACTCCTGGTTTTTTATACATAGTTTGGCTACCTAACCATGTATAAAAACCGGGAGTGGGGGGGGGGGGGATATAGGCCATGAGTCACAGTTCATCAACTCACAGAATGCAGTTATTGATATCCTGACATTTGGGTTTTGTGTCCCCACAGGCTCCATCATGTCCTGCTTCACCCAAATATGGCAGACCGAGGTGCCTGACTCGCCTCCCGTGAGTCCCATCAGCCCCGTTCCGGCTGCGCCCCACGAGATCCCCATCCCGCTCAGCCCCATCGTGATCACCACCTCGGACGGCCGCCCCAGTGTGTGTTCCCCTGTGGCTTCCCCCATCCAGTCTCTTAGCGCATCATCGATCCGTTCACCCGCCAGCTCCCCTGTGGACGGGAAGACCAGGCTCGGCTCCCCGACGGACCGGCCCACCTCCCCAATCGAGTGCTCCATCTGCTTCAACACCTACAACAACCTGTTCAAGACGCCCAAGGTCCTCCAGTGCAACCACACCTTCTGCTTGGAGTGCCTGGCCCGCCTGAACGCAGCTCGCCCTCCGAACCAGGCGGAAGACGTGCTCCCTTGCCCGTTTTGCCGACAGATCACAGAGATCCCCTTGGAAGGGCCTCCGGGCCTCCAGACCAGCAAGGACCTCCTGGCCACCCTGCCCGCCGAGTTCCAACGCGAGAAGATGCTATGGATGGAAGGTACCAAACTCTGTTGCCGGCAGTCGTCCGACCCGGAGAACGCCGACGCCTGCCTCAGCATCGACGTCGCCCCCAGCAAACCCGAAGTCCCTGAACTGCCTCCTGAGACTTTCATGGGTAGGCTGACAAGCTGTGACATGTGCGATGACTGGAAGCGGGTCCTCCTGCTCTCCGTTCTGATTGTCATCCTCTTTTGCATCATCCTATGGCCAGTCCACTGTGCTATGAAGACGGGCAACTTCCGTTGCTTCACCCATACTGTCACCAAGCCGAGTTATGTGATGTATCACCATCTCACCACTCCGGCCCCAACACTGGGACCAACCCACCCTAAAGAATGACCCACCTCTACCACCATAGCCACCCTGGGGTGCAAAAATATAGAACCAGTAAAGGCCAGTGTTTCCGATGGCAGGGACTTCCTCCCTCAAAGGAGCTGTTCAAAGTCCTGAATCCCATTCAACCTCTCTTAGATAGCTCTGTTGCCTGGGTTTTGAGCAAAAACTGGAATCTTTCCACCAGATTCCACTGCGTCGAACCCAACAGCGATGGGATCAAAGAAGGAAAACATTTGTTCTTCTGGACCACAAAACCTACAGTAGGATAGTCCTCTTGTCTTCAGAAGGACTATCAGCTCAGCGTGGTAGAGCAAATACAGACAATCAAAGCTACTGAATCCCATTCAACCTCTGTGTCGCTGCCTAAATTTTGAGCAAAACTAGGATGTTTCCACCAGATTCCACTGCGTAGAACCCAACAGCGATGGGATCAAAGGAGGAAAACATGTGTTTTTCTGGACTACAAACCCTACAGCTAGGATATAGTCCTGTTTTAAGAAGGACGATCAGCTCAGTGTGGTAGAGCAAATACAGACAATCCAAGCTCCATCCACCAGAACTTCATGGTTGTGTTGTATATTTCCCATGCTCATATAGAGGACAACGGGAAAGGTTTCAAACTATAACTTCAGAAATGCTGCTTCCAGCCCAAGGTTGGAAGGCTGGTAGGCTATATAGGCACCATGAAGTGGATGCGCGGCAGAGACACATCTTCTAGCCCAGGCCAGTTCTTTGCAATCTGTATTTTTACTGGACACATTTTGGAGCCTTGACAACTTCACGTTACTGAGAAAAACGACTCTTCTCCATCCTAAACCTTCTTCTTGCTTCATCTGGGTGTCTGCTGGTTTAATGGCTTCCGTAGCCCAGATTGTTACTCCAATGCGCAGAGAACACACAGAAAGCCACATATGTTATATACATTGAAAAAGGAGATTGGGAGAAAACGATGGCCACCCGTATAGACTTTGGTTGACAGCCAGAGACCCAAGTCAAGTGGAAAGGGCCCTACCTCTGCAGAAAGACCAACGCCTGTTTCAACAGACTGGTCCATCTCTGCAGCTCAGATGACGCTTATGTGTGACTAAGAACCTTGGAGAAAACCCAAAGGATCTATTTAATTTTATATGCATTTAATAAACATTTCAGTTTTATATACATAAGAGATGTGTGGCCTGTGGCTACTGATACCAGTTTGGTGGGCTTCCGCCCGGTTCCATCTTGCGGGGAAATTGGGAAGGTGGAGCGAGACTTAGTTGGAAAGGGAGGAAAGGTTATGGGGTGCATTGTTGAAGGAGATGGGAGTCCTTTAGGAACTACTACTTCTTCTTTTCCTTCTCTTCCTTCTGCCAAATCTGAATCTGAATATTGGCAATCATCATGGTGATCAGCCATGAAGGCTGTCCTGAGTGTAATGCAGTGGCCTTCCACTTGCCTTCTGCATCACAGCAGGACACCCATAGTACCACTGATCCAGTTCCGCGAATCCCTTTCTGGTCCTGAGCCCTTTTGGCAACCAAAGTCCTCCTCAGCCCCAGGCCAGGATGGATGAAGCTGCTGCCCTCGGTCAAGATGGCTTCAAGAGGGATTGAATCCACTTGGGGACCATCACCCTTTCCTGTGCACTTCAGCACCCAAGGCCATTAGTCCTCAGGGTGGTCAAGTTAGTTAACTGCTGCCTGACACTCAGTGTAGAGTCACTGGTAGTATGGTCTACACCAGTAATGGCCAACCTTGACACTCCAGCTGTTCTTGAACTTCAATTCCCAGAAGCCCTGATCAGCAGGAATGCTGACGTGTTTCTGGTGACTGAAGTCCAAAAACACCTGGAGTGCCAAGGTTTGCCATCATTGGTCTACACCAATGATGGTGAACCTTATAGAGGCCGTGTGCCCAAACTGCAATCCAAAACTCACTCATTTATTGCTAAGTGCCAACATAGCTACAGGGGAGGAAGGAAATGCTCCCATTGGGCTGCTGGGCAGAAGGGCAGGGTGAACTCTGTGCTGGGGGAGGGAGGAAGCACTTCCATTGGGCTACTGGGCAGAGGGGTGGGATGAACTATGTGCTAGGTCACCGAAGCACCCGATCTCCCCCCAACCAAACCGGCGGTCTGAGCCTTGGTAGATCTCTGACCCAAAGCCCATAGGGCTGGTCTCTAGCCCTGCGGGCTTTGGGGCAGAGATCAACATCGAGGGAATTTGAGGCAAACATTTGCATTGCACAACATTATATTAACAGTGTGCGATGCAAATGTTTGCCTCAAATCCACTGATGTTATCCGAGGCAAACGTTACCCAAGGTACCACTGTACTGGTACGCCTTTGGCACTACACCAGTGAGTATTTTTGAAAGGATTTCAGCCACACATCCACCTGCAGTGGGTCGGTGCTTAAGAAGCTCGCCTTGTTAGCTGGAAGGCTGGCAAGTCGGCAGTTCGAGACCTGGGTACTACATGACGGATTGAGCACCCGCCTCTCTCCCGGATCTTGGGGAGATGAAAGGAGCCTCATTTAGGCGTCCCCTGAGCGGAGTTTCTCCGGCAAAAACCCTTTTCAACCCAGAATAATTTCTGACACAAAATTATTATTTATCCACCTCTAAGGATAATAACAATTCTTCTTCCACCATCAGCTTCTGTCTCTAGTCACGATAACGCCTTAGGAATCTCTCTCGTCCCTCTGATTTGATTTAAGTGTTCTTTTAATAGCAGCAACAAAAAGATGCTCAATTCGCTTACTGTGCTTTCTGTATATATATATATATATATATATACACACACACATACATATATATACAGTAGATATATATATGTAAAAAAAAAAATAACCAGCCAAAAAAGGTAATACAAGATCCATAATCATCAACAGGCACTTCCAGATCAGCTCCAGGTAATCCATAAAGGCGTAGATGAGTTGCCTTTTTCTCTCTCTCCTTAATAAATTAAGCCAAGTTTTGCCCCTAAAGAGCCGATGGTCCATCTAATTGACAAGTAGCTTATATGATTTTTGGTTTCCTTTTGTTCTATTTGTTTTATGGGGGTATTTTGGGGGAGGTTTCTCTGCATAGAATCCAAGGTGTGTTTGAGTAGAAGGACGCAGCCAGGTCTGGTGGCAAAGGAAGCATTGCGTGGCAGAGGCAGGGTCTTGGAAATGTGCGCGGCTCGGTGAATCCTGCACATAAAAAGACAAAACCAAATAAAGAGCAGGGTGAAACGTCAGAAATTTGAACGGCAGGATTGCTAAGGTCTCCTTTGCTTGAAATCCAGTCATGCACGGAACATGTGGCAGGCACGACTGAACACCGGCGAGCACGGAACGTCATTACCTTTCCCACCGATGTGGTGCCTATTTATCCACTTGCAAAGTCTTGCTTTCGCATGGCAAGGTGAGGAGGAACTGGGACAGAGATAGGAGCTCACTCTCGTGCTGAACTTGGATCTCAAAACTGCTGACCTTCCAGTCGTCAAGTTCAGTGTCTTAACTATTAAGGCACCGCAGTCCTTTCAACACTGACTGAATTTAACAGGCACTGCTATAGGATTTAATTTATTTTTTTTAATCAACGCACCTACCTATTTCCTAGCCACTGGCATTTGTGTTGCTCCATAACCGCTATCTTCCCGAGTTACTTATTCCTGAGACCTTTGCGGCTTTGACATTGAAGTTCTCATACACAGAGGCCGATTCATCATCAACCCTGCATCACAAAAAGAGAAAAGAGGGCGGCCATCAGTGGAAAGACCTTATTCACTCGTTTTTTAATTTAATTTTATTTATAGTCCACCTTTATGTCGAGAATAGGAATTTAGGGCAGGTTCCAAAATCTGTTGAAAACAATTAGAAACTTGCTATACTACCAAATTACATAGAGTACGTCAATGTCAGATTGAAATTTTTCCCAATACCAAAATTCAGATTAAAACAGTAAAAAATCTCTTTTTCGATAACTCCTGTGGATAAGGTAAAGGTCACCCTTGCTCAAAAGCCAGCCGTATCTCACTCTAGGTGTCAGTGCTCATCTCGATTTATAGCCAATGAGCCAGCACTATCTGCGTCTGCAGACATTTCTATAGTCATGTGGCAGGCATGACTAGACACTAGAGTGCAAGGAACGCTGTTACCTTTCTCACCGATGTAGCACCTATTGATCTACTTGCAATTTCTTGCTTTCAAACTGCCCGGTTGTCAGGAGCTGGGAATGGAGACGGGAGGTCACGCCGTCATGCAGCACTCGAGTCTCGAACTGCCGACCTTCCAATCATCAACTTCAGCGTCTTAACCCCTAAGCCACCACAGGACATCCCCCCAAAACTCTGTTCCAGGCTGTACCCCTTTCATCCTTCCTCCATCGTCCTTTCCTTCCCATTCCACACACCTTACCCCATCTGGACCGGTGGCGACGAGGGCCAGGCATTGGTTCGGGGTTTTTCCATCGGTGCATAGTGGACATTCAAATATTCTTTCTCCTTCCTTATATTCCTCTGAAAAGCAAGAAGTTCAGAAAATACGCCATGGAATCCTATTCAGTGCCTTGAACGGAGCACAGCAACTGCCAGAAGCCCATAAGATCATCTCACGTTCGCTCCGTCCATCATTTGGGTTACGCCCCGTCCCGTCAAAGAGGGGAACCACCCCTACCTGTTTCTCCTCTAACTCCTTCTGCTCCATGGCAATGTAGTGCTGGACAGCCATGTAGACGAACTTATACTGTGCCTCCGTTTGTACCATCCCTGACCGCTGCTGGCGCACCATCTGGATGGTCTTTGGGATGTCAATGTCACAGTCCAAGCCTGCTCGGAAGAACAAAAAACAGAGGGTTGGGCTAGGCCGGGGGTCCCCAACCTTTTCAAGCCGGGGCCCTGGCCACACTCTCTCAGTCAGTTTTGAGGGCCATGAGTCTTATATACCATATATGCTCAGTGGTGTGTTGTCAAAATCGCTGGTACCGCACCATGACGTCATGGACGTCATGGGCGTAGCTGACATCATGACGTTGTGGGCGGAGCAAAAAAATAATTTAAAAAATGACTGTGCATGCGTCAAACCTCCGTTTGACACATGCACAGTTCCTTTTTTAGTGCACATGCATCAAACCTCTATTTGATGCATGTGCACTAAAAAAATAGACCTCTATTTGATGCATGCGCAATTCCGTGCAGCCATTTTGGCTGCCTGGAAATACATTTTTGGAGGGGGCCAGAGAGGTGACCAAACCGGTCGCCCGGGGTTTTACCACCACCCTCAGCGACCCCTCCTGATGGGGCGCTACCGGTTCGGGCGAACCGGTCCGAACCGGTAACATCCCATCACTGTATATACTTGACTATAAGTCGTCCTGAATATAAGTCGAGGTACCTAATTTGGACCTCTAAAACTAGGAAAATAGATTGACCTGAATATACGTTGGGGGTGGAAAATGCAGCAGCCAGCTGCTAGTGAGTTTCAATAATTAAAATACATGAAAATACAGTAAACTTAATTCATTTAGACAATTATGTGGGCATGTTTTTGAGGTTTTTATGGTAGTGTTAGTGATTTTTAAAAAATGTATGTTTGAATTTGCACCATGGCGGTTCTGGGACCCGAATATAACTCAAGTCCCCTTTTCGGACCTCATTTGGGTGGCTAAAAAACTAGACTTATGCTCGGGTATATACTGTACCTCCTCTCCATAGGGCTTAGTGCACTCACCAGGCCGTTCACAAGTTAATTAGCATTTTGCCCCAAACATGCTGGGAACTCATTTTACTGACCTCTGAAGGACGGAAGGCTGAGTCAACTTAGAGCCCTGGCCAGGGTCGAACTGGCAACCTTCTGGCTGCAGTACAGCCGTTTAACCACTGTGCCACCAAAACTCTTACTGCATGCAAAATGCCTTTTAAAAAAATGAGGAATCAGAAAATGAAACTTCTGCATTTTACCTTGTCTGTGAATCGTGTCCACTAAGATGTCCACCACGATGATGGTTCCTGTGCGCCCTATTCCAGCACTGGAGGAGGAAGGGAGGGATAAAGAAAGGAGAGAAAGTTTATAGCCAGTCTTTCATTTCCACACCCCATGATTTGGAGTTTGCCGTTAGAGAGATCCAAGTTCACTGCCTTGATATACAGCAGAGAAATCTACGGATGGCGCTGAAGTATAAACTCAGTAAATCTATAGGATAGAAATTCAACTCTTAAATCACCATCAGTCCGCTATAACGTTGCTGTGTAAGAAGAGTTTGAAGGGACTACGGAGGCTCGAGGAGTTAAGATGCTGAACTTCATGACTGGAAGGTCAGCAGGTCAGCAGTCCAAGACCTGGGTACTGTACGATGGAATGAGCTCCCGTCTCTGTTCCAGCTCCTGCCAACCGAGCAGTTTGAAAGCAAGAAATTGCAAGCAGATAAATAAGGGCCGCTTTGGTGGGAAGGTAAACAACGTTCCGTGCACTCAGGTCTCTAGTCATGCCTGCCACATGTCCACGGAAACGTCTGTAGACACAAACAGTGCTGGCACTTTGGCTCTAAATGGAGTTGAGTACTGAACCCTAGAGTTGGATACGACTGGCTTTTGAGCAACGGAGACCTTTACATTTACTTCCACAGCCTACAGTTAGAGAGTGCAAGTTTACTGCCTCGAAATACAGCAGAGAAATCTAAGGAGAACTATAAACACATCTATAGGATGGATCTGTAGCTCTTAAATCACCACCACTCCACTGTAATTCTGCTGTGTAGACAAGCGTCTGAGAGTCACCACACTGGGTGCCCCATAACGTTTCCCACAGGATCACCCCCTCCACCAGTCTTGATGCTACCAGCAAACAATGGCCCTGGCCAACCTCTGGAATCCATGTGGCCAAGCCAGATGGCGCCCCTGCTGGTGGCTTACCTGCAGTGCACCACAATCGGCCCTGGATCCGGGACGTTCCTTTGGGCGATGTTGACTTGATCCAGAAAGCTGAGGACCCCTCCGGGTTCGTTTGGGACCCCGTGATCTGGCCAGCTGAAATACTGGAAGTGTTTAATCTGCCTGGGCCGTTCTTCCTATGAATGAATGAATGAATGAATGAATGAAAGAGAAAGAAAGAACAAACAAACAAACAAACAAACAAAAGGGGCTCTTCCAACCATAGCCATTAACCCCTTATGAAACATGACATGGAGGATGTCTGCATGGATGGATGAAGCATGCATATATGGAAATAAATATTGCACTTTTTATTGTTTTTTAGCTTTAAAATTAAGGTTAAGTAATGTATCTTTCAGGGGCTTAGTGGTTAAGAGGCTAAAAAAGGGGATTTTAAAACAAAATAGATTTTGGGATACTGTATTTGGAAGCCTTTTCTGCAACACACACGTCCCAGCTCCTGCCAACCTACCAATCTGAAAGCAAAAAATTGCAAGTAGATAAATAAGTACCCACTCTGGCAGGAAAGGTAGCCATGTTTCGTGTGCTCCAGTGTCTATCCCTGCCTGCCACGTGACCACGGAAATATCTGGGAGACTCAAGACTGGCTCTTTGGCTGTCAACGGAGATGAGCAATGAACCCTAAAGTAGAATATGACCGGCTGTCGAGCGTGGGAAACCTTGAATATTTCTTTCAGATTAATTTTATCTTTTATAGATTTGCTGATATTGTTGTTTTATCATCTGGTTTTGTTACATAATGTATTTTTTTTTCTAAAGAGAGGGAAAGAAAAGGCAGAGTTAAAGCCTCATGCGGACAGAGGGTAAGCAAACAGACCATTGCACGATGACCCAAGAAAGGTGGGCGGATGAACTGGGAGGAAACGGTTACGTTTTTGTCGTGACTGGTGGAATAATTTCTCCAGGGAGGATGTAAACAGAAAAAGGTAAATATTTATGTCGTCAAAGCCCCACAGAGTCGAGGTTCTGGAACAAGTGTGTTGCCGGACGTCATGTTCTTCCTTCCTAGCATCTCTAACTCACAAATATTTATGGTCCTAAATTGTGGGGTCAAGAAACCCACAGAGTCTGAATTGAAAAGAGGATCAAAAGCAAGCTCAAAGGCCATCAAAGTCCAATCAGAAAGACTTGGCCAGAGAAAGCCTTTGAAAAGTTCAAGACCACCCTTGCGTGAAAGCCAGGCATATCCGACTCTAGGGTTCAGTGCTCATCTCTGTTTATAGCCAAAGGTGCCATGCAAAGCTAACTCCGGTGCTTAGTTTCAAACAAAACAGACACCATTGTCTAGGACAGGGTTTTCCAACCTATGGCTTGTGGGCCGGATCCGGTCCATGGCACCATTTCATGTGCCCCCCTCCAAGGGCATTCGAGAAACAAAATGGCCACCAAGTGGTTGAGACAAAATGGCCACCCCCATCGTGCAGACAGGGCAAAATGGCCGTCCGGCCCTCGAAGCTGACAGAGAGAGTGTGACCCAGCCCCCAGCTTGAAAAGGTTGGGGACCCCTGGTCTATAATGAGATGTGGCCTCACCCTGTCCATCCGGGCAATCTCTAGATCACGGACGTGGTAACCCTGGGCTTCTTGCTCGTTGACGTTCCTCACACTGATGTGCCCGTATTCTTTAGTGCACGTTTTGTCTGGCCAGTACCGAAAACATTTATTCTGGAGAGAGAGAGAAGGAGACATGGCAGTCCATTAAGTCACATGCCCAGTGGTTTCCAAAAGAAAATGATCACCAGGCTAGGTAGGTGTCATAGTAAAGTCTTGAATGACTTTTTGAAGATCTATAGATTCAATACAGATGAGATGTGGATTCTAGCCCATTTGTTCAAGTGTTGGGAGTGAATATTTAGAGCACAGAATACCTCGCTGCCACCTCCAAGCATCTGCTGCCTAAGGCCACCACTGGATGATAGAACTGGCACCCAGGTTGGGATATGCATAACCTGGAAACTGCACCAGTGGATGCTTCTTTTTCTGCTGTATCAAAATCCGAATATAGGCGATCATCATGGTGATCAGTCATGAAGACTGTCCTGAGACTGGCCCTTCATCTGCCTTCCACATCACAGTATGACACCCATAGTACCACTGATCCAGTTCCATGAGTCACTTTCTGGCCCTGAGCCCTTTTGGCACACAAAGTCCTTGTCATCATCCCCAAGCCAGGATGGATGAAGATGCTGCCCTACATCATGATGGATTCAAGTGGGATTTAATCCCCTTGGGGACCATCACCCTTCCCTGTGGACTTCACCACCCAAGGCCATTAGTCCTCAGGGTTGTCGGGTTGGTTAACCAGTGCCTGACACTCAGCTTGGAGTCATCGGCAGTAGGGTCTACTCTATGATGATAGCAGGATAACCTGGCCAAACAAGCTTGGGATATGTATAACCTGGAAACTGTACAAGTGGAGAGGAGACACAAAATGTAAACAGCACTGAACCACCTGGAGTGATTTTAGCCTTTGAGACAGGGAATGCAGTAAGAAATAACTACCATATATACTCGAGTATAAGCTGAGTTTTTTAGCTCCCAAAATGAGCCCCATAAAGCGGGCTTAAACTTGAGTCAATGACCACAGGAGTCCCAAGACTACACCAGATTGAGATGTGCCAACAATTTAATTAATTGTACTATGTTTTCATGTATTTTGATTATTGAAACTCACTAGCAGCTGCTGCATTTCCCACCCTCGGCTTATACTCGAGTCAATCTGTTTTCCTGGGTTTTCAGGACAAAATTTGGGTACCTCGGCTTATATTTGGGTCGGCTTACACTTGAGTATATATGGTATTATAAATTTCTGGTGTCCCTGACAAAAAGGGGGGAACACTGTACATGCAGGTTAATAAGACTGTCAAACGGCATGACAACTATTGGCCGGTCTTTACACCGGCACTCTTTCAAGTCCTTGTTTGAAGAGGATTGTTCAAGCTCATCAGGCATTAATTATAACCCACTTGCTCTCTGCAAAATAGATGGGGGGGGGGGAGCTGAAATGAAGGACTCCCTGTATCTTTTCCTGTCTTCTGCCACTTGTAGAGGACTCTCTCTGTCATTCAGCCAGCCATCGTTAGCTCTTCAAAAGCCATTCTGGATGGGTATTCAGTGCTCCAGAATTTTGTGATAGGGTTTCATCCCCTCTTCCATTTCCAAAACATTTGAATTAAATTCATTTGAATTAAGAGGAGGAGGAAGCCCTTCAAGCAACAGTGCAAATGCTTCAAGTGGTGGGTCTCAACATTTGCTCCTCAAGGTTTGTTTGGATTGCCAGTTCCCAGAAGCCCCAGGTGCCAGGGCCGAGGATTCTGGGATTTGAAATACAAAACACTGGGGATATTCTGCTTTGGGGTACAACACTCTTCTTTCCTTCAGCTCTCCGATCCCATCTTTTGAGTTGTTGGGAGAATTGATGGCAGAGGTGCCTAAAATTTTCAGGCCATGGGCCGGTCATATGGTTCAGTGGGCCGGGTACGTGGTTCCTCCCACCGGAAGCGGAAGTAAAATGTGCCGTACCATCTATTTTGCAACAGGATGAGATGGATTTTAGACTGCCATTTTCTCTGTTTAAACCAGGGGAGCCCAAATTACGGCCCATGGGACGGATCCAGCCCCCAACGCCAATTCATTTGGTCCGTACCATCCTTGTCACTCCTGGAAGTGGAAGGAAAACACACCTGCACTGGAACATTTTACTTCCGCTTCTGGGAGCAATGAGGGCTGTGTGGACCAGATGAATTGGCATTGGAGGCTGGATCCAGCCCACAGGCCATAGTTTGGGCACCCCGGTTTACGACTTCGATAAGATGTTTCATCACTTCCTGTACCCGCTCAGAAATGATGCAATTGGAGACTCAATAAACAGTTACATGAGCAGAATAAATTGTGTTGGAGCTGTGAAAGTGTGCATTGGGAGACAGACAGAGCATCGTTCACATCTGTACTCCAGCCATAAAGGTTGTGGATTCGTCTCTTTTTCTCCTTCCTTCCTGAACATCACTGACAACAGGTCTGTCTCTTACATTTTGGGAAGTTTCAGAGATCCAGATTCAAGACCCAACTGAACCAGAAAACTCAGCTGACTAGCATATCTCTAAAGCTCATTCACAAATATAATATACAAGGGAGGGAATTAACAACTAGACTTTGAGAATCTACATTATACAGTGTGCTATGTATTCTCAGTTCTACTGTACACCATGGAATGATGGATCTCAGTATAGTCTTCCATTAAAAAAACATTGAAGTGTCTGAAATATAGGTTTTGTGGCACATTTCTGAGAATTTACTGGCCTGAGAAGATGAACTGAAGAAATATAAACTCCCCTAATCCAGGGTTTCTCAATTTTGGTTCCCCAGATATTCTTGGACTTCAATTCCCAGAAGCCTCAATTAGGGCTGCAGTGGTGGCTCAGTGGTTAAGAAGCTCCCCTTGTTAGCTGGAAGGCTGGCAAGTTGGCAGTTCAAGACCCGGGTACTGCAGGATGGATTGAGTGCCCGTCTCTGTCCCAGCTCTTGGGGACGTGAAA
This sequence comes from Furcifer pardalis, assembly GCA_030440675.1. Classification (NCBI taxonomy): domain Eukaryota; kingdom Metazoa; phylum Chordata; class Lepidosauria; order Squamata; family Chamaeleonidae; genus Furcifer; species Furcifer pardalis. Next base: position 40,707,226 of record CP126891.1, read on the forward strand.
GGAGCCTGATTTGAGCGTTCCAATAATGGATTTTCTTCCGTAAAAATTCTGCCAACCCAGAATAATTTCCGACATGAAATTATTATTATAGCAGGTACAGACATGGATTTCTGGGAATTGAAGTCCAAGACCATCTAGGGACCCAAAACCCTGCATGGATGGGTGAGTCTGAGTGTTTTAGAAACACGTGAAGTCTGCGATTATCTCTGCTCACCCTTCCTCGTTCTACTTCTTTGGTCGTCATGACAATGACGTGCGTGTTCTCCTGGTAGACCATCGCCCAGAAGTCGTTGACGGTGGTTTGAAGACAGCCTTGGGTGGCAATGTAGACTTTGCTATGTTCAGAGCGCCGTCCGTCTTCGAGAATGTTCTAGAACAAACAGAGGAGGCAGGTAAGAAAAGAAAATGAGTTCTAAAGCAGGAGTACCCAACTTTTTCAACCCAGGGGCCGGGTCGCGCTCTCTCAGTCAGCTTCGAGGGCCGGATGGCCATTTTGCCCTGCCTGCACGATGGGTGTGTGTGGACATTTTGTCCCAACAGCTTCAAAGGGGGTGACCACTTTGTTTCTTGAATGCCCTTGGAGTAGAGATCACATGAAATGGCACCATGGGCTGGATACGGCCCACCGGCCTTAGCTTGGAAACCTCTGCTCTAAAGGATGGAGTCAATAAAAAGGGGACGGAGGCTTCAGACAGCTGGCAACGACAACTCGGCTTCCGATACGAACCGCCAACCAATTAAAGACTTTTTAGCTCATTAAACACCTGCCTTTTTAGCTGACTTGATTAAATTTAGGCCTGGAGATGAGACAATTGTGTCCCCAGCGTGAAAATCACTTTTAAAGAGAAACGGCTTTGTGTTCTGTTTATAGCTTCATATCTGGCAGCAAAGAATACGTCAAATCAATTGTCCTTTGAGAGCATAAATATCGCCATACTCCAGCCTCAGACAAAGTTGTGGCATGACTTTGCCTGGAAGATGACGATGTGGAGTTAATTTATCAGCGTGCTCCTAATCTGGGCTGCTCCGAAATTACTCCACCTGTTCGTTGGTATCACAGATGAAGTAATTTACACCTTTCTTTGTCTATTGAAGGCAATCGGGGCTTTCGGCAAATTAATCAACTCTGACGTGCATTGATTAACCTGTTGCAACCGGGGGGGGGGGTTTGCAGATGTTTTCACATTGCTAAAAGTCTAGGTCTCAACAGCTCTACCTATGTCAAGCCTGTTGAACTATTATCATCTCAGTGTGAATGACTTCCCTCCTCAACCAGTCTAGCTTTCTTGTGCCTCTCAGATAGGGTTGCCATACGTCCCAGAAAACCGGGATTGTCCTGGATTCAAGGGCAGAAAAATTGTCCCGGCCAGTTCAATAAAAATCATGTTAAAGTCACGGATTTTTAAAACTTACTGATTATGTATTATAAACCACCACTAAAATAAATTTGAACTCTTGCCATCAAACGAGTGATTTCCTGCTACATTGGAGTTGGAGTATACCTGGAGACAAATCTTAACGTCCTCACCTAACACCACCGCCTGATAAGTATGACCAGGGTGTTTCCTGGAACTAAGGATGTTAAAAGTTGACTGTGACACAACTTCTCAGAAATACAAGAATTAACTGTTGTAAATAAGTTCATTTATGTATGGATATATTTAATGTGAAAGTGTTTTATAGTTGTCACTATATTATGTTTATTTTTAAGAAGGCTATTTTGTCGATAACCCGCCCATTTTTGTCAAGTATACTTCTGTCCCGGTTTTGTGGGAGAGAATTATGGCAACCCTACTCTCAGATCAAGGATGGGGAAATAATTCCAACTTTTCTGGGTATCAGATTCAGACCCGTGATGGTGAACCTTGGCACTCTAGGTGTTCTTGGACTTCGATTCCCAGAAGCCCAAGTCCCTGTGAATCCACACAAATGGGTTTCCTGGATGTATAATAAGACTGGTTCTATTCTTTCTCTTATAATAATGTCCCTTCTTCACTCACCTTAATATAATTAGCGTTGATATAATCTGAGCCCGGAACACTCTCGTCTACTTCACGGAGAGCCACACGTGTCGTGTCAACTAGAGAGCAAAAAAGTTACTTATATTAGGTCAGGGATTCTCAACCTGTGGCCTGTGGGCCGAATGTTGCCTGTGGCACTGTTTCCTGTGCCCCCTGCCTACAACACACCAGGAAATGCCATGTGGTGGAGGAAGGACAAAATGGCCGCCCCAAAGCAGTCTGAAGGAGCATGACCCGGTCCCAGCTTAAAAAGTTTGAGAACTCCTGTATTAGGTCAATCCTAGAAGAAAACCTTTATGAGGGTAGCACATAAATCAGATTTATGACATATCTAACCTATCTCTTCTCCAAAAGCTCTCTGAGCAGTGCATATATACCATTCTCCCTGCAATACCGTAGTCTAAGCCAATGATGGTGAACCTTTTGGAGACCGAGTGCCCAAACTCAATAGGCTGCTGTCTGTGCTGCAGAGGGGGGATGGCAAACACTGTGCTGGGGGGGAGGGAGGAAGGGCTCCCATTGGGCTACAGGGCAGAGGGGAGGAGCAAACTCTATGCTGGGGCAATGGCACACGTGTACCCACGGAGAAGGCTCTGGGTGGCACCTCTGACACGGATGCCATAGGTTCACCACTACTGATCTAAGCCCTCAAGAGCATTAGCAGTTGTGTTGAAGCACCACAACAAAGCCAATCAAGCAGTTCTCACTGCCAGCATGAGTAGCTCTTGGGTCGCCTAAATGTAGAGCTTCTACTTTTGAAAACATGGATCCATGAAAAGAGACTTACAAGGCAGGATGTTCTTGTATCGGTTCTTTGCTTTGTTTTCTGGACGTTGTCCTTCTTTTCTGGGATACAAGAATTTACACTCTTGCTGCTGTAACATCTACGGGGGGAACCAAGGATGGATTGAGAATCAATAGCCCTGCACAAGAATAATTTTGCTACTGGGAATAACACATGCGATTTACATGATATCGAGTGTACTGATTCCAAATCAGAATTTGCCTATAACATACAGATCTTAAGGATAATCATGGAGAAATCTCACTGCAAGATGAAATTAAGATTTCCCACCACCACCAATTTCTCTGAAACGTAGTAAGAGGTTTCTTTATTTACATCCAGGGGGGAGGGGAGGGGGGAGATGCTTCTTGTACCTCAAACTCCTCCCAGAATCCTTGCTTGGCTTTCTCACTGTGGTCTGCCATCTTGTTCAATTCCTTCACTCTGTTCTCTATGTTGGCAGCAATGATTCGTGTGGCATTGAAAGGCTACAATAAAAAATAGAGCATCGTCTTGAAGTACGAGAAAGAAGCAAAAAGCAAAGGAAAACAGGGAGAGAACAGATCTCCAGAAAGCACAACAAATCTGAAGAAGAATCTCTAAACCCAACAAAAAAGCAAAAGCTTGGGAATACAGTAGAACCTCGTATAACAAAAATAATTGGTTCCACAATGCACTTTGTTATATGATATTTTTTTTCGTTGTATGATGCATGCATTGTACAACAAAAATCTCTATGGAAAAAATCATACAACAAAAATCTGTATGGGAAAAATCGTACAAAGAAAATCTGTATGGGAAGAATCGTACAACAAAATTTCTATGGGAAAAATCGTACAAAGAAAATCCGTATGGGAAAAATCGTACAAAGAAAATCCATATGGGAGAAATCTACAACAAAATTTCTATGGGAAAAAAAATCATCCAACAAAAATCCGTATGGGAAAAATCGTACAACAAAATTTCTATGGGAAAAAGATCATACAACAAAAATCCATATGGGAAAAATCATACAAAGAAAATCTCTATGGGAAAAATCATAAAACAAAATTTCTGTGGGAAAAATTGTACAAAGAAAATCCGTATGGGAAAAATCGTGCAAAGAAAATCCGTATGGGAAAAATCGTACAACAAAATTTCTATGGAAAAAAAATCATACAACAAAAATCCATATGGGAAAAATCGTACAACAAACTTTCTATGGGAAAAATCATACAAAGAAAATCAGTATGGGAAAAATCGTACAAAGAAAATCCGTATGGGGAAAAATCGTACAAAGAAAAATTTTGTTGTTCGATTTTCCCCAGAGATTTGCGCTGTACGATGCACCCATTAGTTCCAAAATTCTCTTTGTTGTATGATTTTTTCCCCCCGTTGTATGATGCATTCATTATATGAGGTTCCACTGTACCTTGTTTCAAACCAAATATTGGTAACAAATTCCTTCCCCCAATAGAAAAAGAAATTGTAGTTACATTGCACTCAGAGACTGGAATACAGTGGAACCTCGTATAACGAATATCCCCTATAGCGAGAAAAAAAGTCACATAACGAAACGAATTGAGGAAAAATAGTTCCTCGTATAGTGAAAATTTTCGCTATTGCCTCTTCCAAATGATATCTGACCACTGGCATGAACAGAGTTTGCATTTTTGTTTCTTTTCTTCCCACTCTACCCCACCTATCTGTGGCAATATTGGTCTCCCTCTCTTACCCATTATCTGTTGAGGAGGAAGAGTGACCACTCATTCCCATCTCATGAGCCATTGCTGCCAAAGTTACCTGTTTCAGGTGCACCACCGCTCCGGATTTCTCCACCATTGGGTTTTTCTTATAGTGCTCCACCAAATCCGCCAAGGTGTCGAAATGTTCTCCGCCACCGACATCGTATTTTCCGTCTGACTACGGAGCGGGGGGAAAGGGTTATCATCGCAACAGGGACTGTGGTTATTAAACGAGGCCCAAGACCCAGTGAAATATTACCACACCGGCAATGGGTGTGTGTCAGAGTTGGCTCTTCTTGCTACGGCACTTTACCTGATAGCGGATCATAATGTGAGTCACCCGGGGTTTCCGGTCCCCCGTGTCGGCTTTGTCTTCGTTCGTCAGCACCGACAAGACGAAATCTCCTGGTTTGCTTTGGCTGCTGCGTACCAGGAAGCTTCCTGGCTTCCCTTTCTCCGTGAGGAGCTTCTCGGCCTCTTTGCCTGTCAGGTGGCCATGGTACCATCTAGGAAGAGAGTGGGGAAATCACTGGGGTTCAAAGACCAAGTGGTAAGCCAGAAATTCAAATCCCTCTTTCAGCAAGATTACTACGCTTTACTTTATTGTAAAGTATGAATTTGTCACTTCCCATGGCCAGAAAGAAAGAGAAGGCCCTGTAATGAATGGAAGGAGCTTTGGCTTTTGTGAGTTTAAAATGGATGCTGTTGTTCCCATTCCTTCTTATGATAGGAATGACTTCCCGAGAATCCAGGGGTCTGGAATTTGGCCAAGGGCCTGGGTGTGGATTCCTTTCACTCGAAGATAGTCATAACAATCTGAGACTGTGGGAACAGGACGGAATGTTTGATGGATGTGGAAATGTGAAGTCTTATTGGGTGACAGAGAGGAAAAAATGGGACAAGAGGAAAAGGTGGGACAAAGGATGAAAGATGGTTTTGGTTATCTTAGGATGGTAGAGAAGAAACACCATTGTTTAAGCATGTTCAAAGCAGGAGGAGAGAGAAGTCTACCTATGCTTGCTTGTGAGTGGAACAGTAGAAAAATGTAATCCTGATTATGTTTTCTGGCTATGCCAGGAAATATAGAAAGATATGCCTTTCTTGATTTACAAGGGGGAAAAGTAAAAATGTATATTCTCTATCTAGAAAAATCTAGAAAGGTTCGCCATAAGTCAGAATTGCCTTGATGGCATACCATTATTTAATGACTATTTGTCTGTTTTAGTAACATTGGATGGGTTGTTTGTATCCTTGCAATCAGTCACTTTAGTTTCATAAAGGGAAAAGACATAAATTTTGGACAGAGCTGTTTTGCTCAAATTGCTCAAATTAACCTGACCAAAACAAAATGTCTTGGGTCTCTTACTGGAGGTGAGAACTCTTGATAGAGATTAAAGCAGGGGTTCCCAACTTAAGGCCCGTGGGCCAGATCTGGCCCACAGTGCCATTTCATGTGTCCCCACCCACCCCTCCAAGGGCATTTGAGAAACAAAATAGCCAACCCTTTGAAGCTGTTGGGACAAAATGGCCACCCCCATCGTGCAGGCAGGCCAAAATGGCTACCCGGCCCTCGAAGCTGATGGAGAGAATGTGACCCGGGCCCCGGCTTGAAAAGATTGGGAGCCCCTGGATTAGAGGAACTTCGGCAAAGTTCTTCTCCTTTTCTCCTTCATTCTTTTATGAATGAATGCAGGACAGCCACTCACCTCTCCGAGGTCGGATCCTGGCAATTCAGGGGGAATTTCAGCTCAATGACATTGCTGTTCTTTTCCCGCAAGAGCCCCTGTTGCTCAGTGTAATATTGGATCAGCTCAGCTAAGGTTGCAAATTTCTCCCCTCCATAGAGGTCATAATAGTCCCCGGTATTCTGGATTTTGATGTGTGTGACTTCATTATTTCTCCTGAGGGCACAAAATTGGGGGGGGGGGGAATAAAATGGATCTGTTTGATACTGATAGACCATAATGCTCATCATCCTTGCCTTCACTTTGAGTTCAACACCACATTTAAACTCATCTGAATAACAAACCAGACATCTTCTGCTACTGCTAGCTGTAGGAAGCTGTATTGATATGCATGCTTATCTGTCATTCTGCATGATTACTCTTTACCTCTTTACCTTGTAACCTCTTTACCTCTGTATCTGGTATACTGTATATAAACTATGCCTGAAAATTCACTCCTATGTCTGAAGAAGTGGACTTCATCCATGAAAGCTCACAATAAAAATACAGCAGTTAGTCTTTAAAGTGCTGCAGCGTTTTTGTTTTGTTTCTTTTTTGTTTTCTGATATACCATGTTTAAGGTGTTTGAAAAAAAAAACGAAGCAAAGCAGATTTTGCTCTCTCACTTTTCCACCAATGTTCTGCCAGGATTGGAGGGGGGGGGGAGGAAGGGAGGAAATGGATTTGGTAATGGAGCCACCCTAATCACAAGGATCAAAGAGAGGTATAAAGCCCTTTACAGTCCAATTTCTGAGCTGACGTTTTTTGAAGCAGGCCATAAATTCTGGCTGACGTACCTAAAGTGGCACAGAGCCTTGCTAATGGAGCCTTGAGACCAATTCCCTTTGTAAAGTAACGTCCTTAGTTGAACATTGATGGCAATCCTGCTGCAAGCCAGTGTCGGAGGAGACTCAAAGTCATACAATATGGACATTTTTCATATGGGGCCCTTGTTGACCCAACGCCAGGGAAGGTTTGCAAGGAAGTTCCAAGAATCCAGTTTCACGGAAACCAAACTTTAGCCCATCTTACTAAGGGCATTCTCAGTGTCAGCTCCTAAAATTATGGTATCCTCTCTCTCAGACCAGAGGGAGAAGGCAGGGTGCATATGTTACTGTAACCCATGTCCAACCAACTGAGATGCCCCCTTAGGAGAAGCACAAAGGGCCATGTGCAAATCTCCAACCAATCGCGATGCCACCTTACAGGAAATAAAAATACATTAGTAGCCCGGATAACGTTATGACTTGGTTCCACAAGTCCCGTCGTTATCTGGTTTTTAACATTGTGCGATACATTGATCACACAATGTTAAAAAAAAGCCCTGTTTCCCTGGAGGCTGCAGCAAGCCAGAATATCGGGATTCAAACCCTGACATTCTGGCTTGCTGCACTGGCTGAGGACGTCGAGGAAGCCCAGAAACAGCTTGGATCGGGTCTCCACACCTCCCTAGACCCGGCGGGGGAGGGGGGGGTCAGAGACCCCAAAATTGGTAAAAAAAAGTCCATTTTTTTTACCAATTTTGGGGTCTCTGACCCCCCCACCGGGTCCAGGGAGGTGTGGAGACCCGATCCAAGCTGTTTCTGGGCTTCCCTGACATCCTGCAGCAAGCCAGAATGTCGGGATTCAAACTCTGACATTCTGGCTTGCTGCACTGGCTGAGGATGTCGGGGAAGCCCAGAAACAGCTTGGATCGGGTCTCCACACCTCCCTGGACCCATCGGGAGGGTCAAAGACCCCAAAATTGGTAAAAAAAAATGGACTTTTTTAAACCAATTTTGGGGTCTCTGACCCCCCGCCGCCGCCGCCGCCGCCACCGCCGCCGGGTCTAGGGAGGTGTGGAGACCCAATCCAAGCTGTTTCTGGGCTTCCCCGACGTCCTCAGCCAGTGCAGCAAGCCAGAATGTCAGGGTTTGAATCCCGATATTCTGGCTTGCTGCACTGGCTGAGGACGTCGGGGAAGCCCAGAAACAGCTTGGATCGTGTCCCCTGCCTGCTCCAGAGAGATCAGAGGACCCAATCTACAGCTGCAGGGTGGCTGGGGAAGCTGACGGGGACTCCCTGTCGGCTTCCCTAGCCACCCGCCCTTGCCTCCGCAGCTGTGGGGTGGCTGGGGAAGCCGACGGGGGAACCCCCTGTCAGCTTTCCAGCCTCCCCAGCCCTGCCTCCGTAGCTGCAGGGTGGCTGGGAAGCTGAACGGAGAACCCCGTTCAGCTTTCCAGCCACCCTGCTGCTAAGAAGGACTGTATCGGATAACGTTAAAATCGCGTTATTCGATACAAGATTTTTCCGAAAATCTTGTAACGTTATGCGGTTTTCACGCTATACGGTACTCGCGTTATCCGGGGTATTACTGTACCCATGCGCAAATCTCCAACCAAGATGCCCCCATAGAAGAACAAAGATCCATGTTCAAATCTCCAACCAACTGATGTGCCTCTTAAGAAGAAGTTGAAAGGCCCATGTCCAAATCTCCAACTAACTGATGTGCCCCAATTGAAGAAGCTGAAAGGCCCATGTTCAAATCTTCAACTGAGATGTCCCTTTAGAAGAAGATGAAAGGCCCATGTTCAAATCTTCAACTGAGATGTCCCTTTAGAAGAAGCTGAAAGGCCCATGTTCAAATCTCCAACCAACTGAGATGCCTCCTTAGAAGTGCAAAAGACCCATGTTCACATTTACAATAAACTGAGATGCCCTCTTAGAACAAGTGCCCATGTTCAAATCTCCAACCAACCCAGATGCCCCCTTAGAAGAAGCTCAAATGCCCATGTTCAAATCTCCAACCAACTGAGAGGTCCTCTTAGAACAGGGCTTCTCAATCATTCCGTGCCACGGGCCGGACAACTCCCCCTCAGACAGGGTTGTTGCCGTGGGCCGGATGGAACAGCATCGAGGGCCAGGGACGGCCCACGGGCTGTAGGTTGCGATCCCCTACCTTAGAAGAAGCATAAAGACCCGTGTTCAAATCTCCAACTTACTGAGATGTCCCCTAACTTGCCAATTATGAGGAGCTGGGGAACAAAAAGAAAGAACGTTCTTCAAAAGGGCCACATACACGGTTTGCAAACATAGAGGGAGAAAAACACCCAAACCCAAAACCTTTCCATCTTCCTAGAGTCTAAAAGCTGAAGTTAATACAGTCAGAGCTATTCACTGGCTTATCAGCTCCTTTGGATGGGGTGGGGAGGGGGAGGGAATAAAGAGAAATGGCCCTTCCCTGACCCTACTCATCCATCAAGTGTCTAGTGCCGGGTGAACTCAGTAGGCAGTCGGACTCTAAGTGCCTCTAAAATGCAATTAGCCCTTCCAGCCAGGAAGGCTAGGCAGCACCAAAGAGGACTCACAGCTTTTAGTTCTCTCCTAATAGCCAAAGAGAATTAACCGGCTAAGTGCTGGAAGGAAGGGGCGGCCAATATTCCCCCTGTCCCTCTGCCTCCCAAGTCCTTTAACGTCTGTGGCATCCTTTACAAATACAGTCAAACCTCGCATAAAGAGCGTTTCGCTTAAAGAGTAACTCGCTTAAAGAGCAGAATTTTCTCTGAATGTTCGCTTCGCTTAACAAATATAACCAACCCAAAACTCGCTTAACAAATAAATCGGGGCTCGCAATCCTCCCCACAATTGGTCACTTACAATGGTGTTTCGCTTAAAGAGCAAACTCGCTTAAAGAGCAATCCTGTGGAACACATTATTTATTTATTTATTTTTATTTACTTAGATTTGTATCCCACTCTCCTTGGTAGCAACCAAGGAGAGCTCTTTAAGCGAGGTACCACTGTAATAATAACTCCTGTTACAATTAAATATTGGAAGACTGTAATTGCCCTATATTGGTATAACTGGAATTGCATTCTGTAAACTTATCTTGCAGTGTGGTTTTGTTTTATTGCATTGCTGTACTGTATTGTTATATGTATTGTACTATATTGTATGACCTTTGATTATGTTATATTACTTTTGATTGTCTTATATGTATGGTTTCTCTAAACCACCCTGAGTCGGTTGTACTGAGTAGGGCGGTATACAAATCGAATAAATGAAATGAAATAATGCTATCATCATCGTTGGCAGCAATTGTGTCCAAGTTTACATTCCCCCCCCACCCTTGAAAATCATTTTCACAGTTGAAAGCATGAGAAACAGGAAAGCTGCCACTGGTTAGAATTTGTTTAGGGTGGATCCCAGCTTACCATGACGTGACCCACATACTGTGTTCGTGGAGCCATCTTCTCTGGCATGTATGAAATGAGACATGCAGGATTTGACACCAGGACTGCAATGGACTGCCGCAGCCTTGAGGATACTGTCAAGGTGCGGCTTCACACCAAGTCCATCTGGCGTGGCCTCTTCCACCTCCATGACCGTTGGGAATCAAGAGTTCCTCCTCCACTCATTTTGCCCTTGGGCCCAATAGGATGGTTTCATCCATGGAGGGGGACCATCACCCTTACCTAAAGTGGCTCATCCGCTCATGCCCATTGGCCTCTTTAGGGAGTCAGGTTAGTTACTGCCGCCCAATACTCAGCGTTGAGTTGCTATCGGTAGCTGTATGGTCTACTCTATTACCGTAGTGCAGTGGATCCCAACCTAAGGCCCACAGGATGGATCCTGCCCCTGGCACCATTTCATGTGACATCCCTCTCCCCTTCCAAGGGTATTCAAGAAACAAGGGTATTCAACCAGCACTGGAGAAAATCAGATCCGTTCTCATAAAAACGTGCTCCATTTACCCCTTTAAGCGACCGAGTGGTTTCGAACTCCTGTCCTCAGCAGCTGTATTTCCCAGCGGTTGGCCAGAGGCCCAGAGGCTTCTTAGAGAACGTCAATTCCTGCCCTTTAAATTATTTACAGAGATTTAGCTACCGTTGTTAAATGGGCTCTCTTATTCCCAGTGTCCCCAAGCGATCATGCTCAACATCGAGAGGTTTCGGAAGCTCAAAAGCAGCCGTTCAAGATGCAATGCTCAGCTCTCTCTGTTCTTCTGTCGTCTCATGCAAGAACTGGGCGATACCCACAGAGGCTAAATGGAGAGGAAATCCTTCTTATTCTGACATATCGGAAGCTGAACATTGGCGATCATCATGATGATCAGAATCACATGTGGTAAAATTCTTAAGGCAAGACTAACAAGTCCAAGCTAAATCTGTGTTTAGTCCTGAAAATATTTGTCCACTTGGTCCATTTGGGGGGCCTCACTTTAGGGCCCATTTCAGAAGACCTTTTAGGCTTACTTTGCATATTTTTTGTTGTTCAGTCGGACAGTCGATTCCGACCCTCTGCGACCCCATGGACCACCGTCCGCCAGGCACTTCCGTCCTCCACCATCCTCCTCAACTCGCTCAGCTCTGTGCCCATTGCATCAACAATACCATCTAGCCATCTCATTTTTGGACGCCCCCTTCTTCTTTTGCCCTCGACCTTTCCAAGCATCAAAGCTTTCTCAAGTGAATCTTCTCTTCTCATCTGATGTCCAAAGTACTTTAGCTTCATATTTACTATTTGACCTTCTAAGGAGCAATCAGGGTTGATTTCTTCTAGGATTGACCTATTTGTTCTCCTCGCTGTCCAGGGTACTCTCAAAACTCTCCTCCAGCACCACATCTCAAAGGCAGGTCAACTGATTCTGAAGACAAATCCGAAGGCATCTCTTAGACCAGCGATGGCCAACCTTGGCACTCCAGCTGTTCTTGGACTTCACTTCCCAGAAGCCCAAGTCATCACACCTGCTGATCAGGGCTTCTGGGAACTGAAGTCCAAGAACAGCTGGAGTGCCAAGGTTGGCCATCACTTTCTTAGACTTCTTGCTGCTGTACCCTCCTGAAGTTTGCTCATCTGTTGTCATATTGCAAGACCTACCGTCCACACATGTTGGTTTCTTAGGGAATAAATAGCCGCATTTTGAGAAGGAGGGAGTTCTGGTCACAAGTGGAGTCAATATCCATACCGGTAGAAACAAAACCCTTAATTTTCTCAGGAGAGGTTCTGGGCAAGCTAAATGCTCTTAGAAAGCAAGTGTTGGTCTTGTTTGGGTTCTAGCAAGTAGGCAGAGGGAATGTCTTTCTTCTTAAAGAGAAGCAATATTACCACCCTTCTCTGCCTGTCCCCCTTTTCAGGGAAGCGTCCCTGCTCCCAATTCTTACTGTTTTCTAATCTTTCCAAATATTGTCACTTGGATTTAGAAAGACATCTTGCTAAGAGTTGAGTTGCTCTTTGACATATCATAGGCAATGGGTGTTTGAATTCATGGCCCTTGCTCTTGATTTCTGGAAATAGGGACTTGATCTGAAATTCTAGGTGTTTGCTTAGAGCAGTGACGGTAAACCTTGGCACTCCAGGTGTTCTTGGACTTCAATTCCCAGAAGCCCAAGTCAACACTCCTACTGATCAGGGCTTCTGGGAATTGACATCCAAAAACATCTGGAGTGCCAAGGTTGGCCATCACAGCTTAGAAAGCCATGGCAAAGGTTCAGCATTGACAACATAGGGTGAAATGGATGAAGGAGGAGATAAGGCAGTTCCTTATGTTCATAATTATGTATCCAGTTCTTACCTGACGGACAATGTGAAGTCTCCAGGGTTGCTTTTACTGGGACGTGCCAAGAAGCTTCCATGGACCCCTCTGGTGAGCAGGAGCTTCTCTGCTTCAATTCCACTGATGTTTGGGTGAAACCACCTTGAGGAACAGGAGAAGGTTGGAGGAAAGAAAGGTATGAAGGATGAAAAAACCTGCCAAAACACTGATGCAATCAACTCAACAGCTTATGTTCACCTAAGGCAGTGCATTCCCAACCTTTGTCTTTTGGACTTTAATTCCCAGAAGCCTAAGTCAATCCCCCCAAACACTGATCAACCAATGTGATGACTTAGGTTTCTGGGAATTGAACCCGCTACTCCTAGGCAAAAAGCAACAAATAGCATTTTGTGTTGTTTTTTAAAAAAGGAATATTCCAAGTTTTGCACGAACCGACACAAAAGGAGCACAACTGATTGTTTGATGGGTGCCGGGCGCAACGACAGGAAGGAAAACAGGTCAGACTAAAAATAGGCAGTCCAATTGCCACTAGCTCTTAAGTAAGGAAGTCAAAAGGTCAAGAATCTTTCAATAGCGTCTGGCCTGTAGCCAAGTTAATGATTAGTTTAAAAATAAAAATAAATTGAGGAGGGGGAACAAATCCCAGTGCATAGATCCTTATATGGTCTCTCATTGGGGGAAGGCAAAGGCCAGATATGGTCCTGGAAAGTTCCATTAGCCAAATCAGGGGTTCCCAAACTAAGGTCCGTGGGCCGGATCCAGCTGATGGGGCCATTTCACGTGGCTCCCCACACCTCCAAGGGCATTTGAGAAACAAAATGGCCACCCCCTTTGAAGCTGTTGGGACAAAATGGCCACCCCATTGTACAGGCAGGGCAAAATCGCCATCTGGCCCTTGAAGTTGACTGAGAGAGTGTGACCCGGCCCCTGGTTTGAAAACGGGAGGGGAAACCTCTGAGCTAAATCCCGAGCTGAATCCCCCACCCACCCAAAAGCACTAATTTGGATAATCAGTTTGTGTATATGTCTGTCCATCCATCCATCAGCATACATTTATGTACGTTCATATGTTTAAAATTATTTAAATTTATCTTGATATTTTAAAACTAATGTTTCAGATTTAACTATACTATAAAATTCAAATCTCTGACATTCTAGATGCTGTATGAACATTTCTTGCTAAAACAAGCTGAGCTTTGCTAAACCTCAGTGGCATGGCAGCTTGAGTTTAAGACGCACCGGGCTTATCTTTCATCAGCAGTACAGGCAAAGAGAAGCACACCAGGAACCGGGAACTGTTCCAGGAGCTAAAAACTAAGGATAGGTTATCGTAGTGCTATGGACTTTTTCTAGACCCAAGGGTAGTTTTGTTTAGAAGTGGAAAAACTGGTCTTCTACTTATCATTCCAGCAGAGCTGAAAGAAGAAGATAAGCAGGTTCTATGACGTTCAAGGACAAAACTATTTTGGATTAAAATCTTCTTTCGTGGACTGCCAAAAATGAAGCCACTTTCTTGGCTTTGTCGTTGGCCAAATCCAAGTCCTCATCGGTGCATCTTTACGTCAGTAATCAGCACACCAGTAAATGATCCGGATTCTGTATCTCTCCACACTCACACAGTGTGTTGTTGTCTACCAGCAGCCCCCACTTAAGTATGTTGGTCTTGCATTTAGGGACTCCGACCCTCAGCCTATTCAGGGTCCTCCAGGTGACATAGGGGAGGTTGAGTTCCTCAGCCATCTCCTCCTTTAATGTTCTTCCTTGTCCATTGAGCTCCTTCCTCCGCCTTCTAATTTGCTCTTGGGGACCCTCAAGAATGTTTGCTCTTGCCATAAAGCTCTTCCTGGATCTGAGCCAGTGGACTTGGATTAAAATGTTCAACATGGATTGAAGTTCTAGTGTGCTGGAAAACGATAATGAAGATTGAAGGACCGGTTGTTGTTCTTTAGAGCTGTGATCAATAAACACCGACTCTTAGGGCTCTTTAAGGTCATAAAATGTACACTCACAGCATGGAGGGGGGAGAGAGGATTCAGTCAAGCCCAAATGCCAGTGCTGGGCACACACTGATGAGGACTTGAGTTTGCCCAGTGACAAAGCCAAGAAAGTGGCTTCAGTTTGGCAGTACAACAGGGAAGAAGAACGTCGGACAGCCAAATTTTTCCTGATGCTCCTAACCAGACCATCAAGGCTATAAAAACCCGCGGAACTGGATCAGTGCTACTATGGATTTCACACTGTGATGCAGAAGGCAGATGGAAGGCCGCTGCATTATATGGTTCCCAGGACAATCTTCATGGATGATCGCCATAATGATCGCCAAGATTTGGATACAGCAGAAGAAAAAGATCCCCAGAGAACTTCCATGGCTGAGCAGAGATTTGAACCCAAGCTAGATGAATCCTAGTCCATCTCTCTATCCACTACACCAGTGGTGCCGAACCTATGGCATGTGTGCCAGAGGGAGCACTCAGAGCCCTCTCTGTGAGCACGCATGCCATCACCCCACAAGAGAGTTGGCCCCACCTTTCTTCCCAGCAGCCCAGTGGGAGTGCTTCCTCCTTTCCCCCAGCACAGAGTTCACCACGCCCCTCAGCCCAGCAGCCCAATGGGAGCGCTTCCTCCCTTCCCGCAGCACAGAGTTCACCCAGCCCCTCAGCCCAGCAGCCCAGTGGGAGTGCTTCCACCCTTCCCGCAGCACAGAGTTCACCATGCCCCTCAGCCCAGCAGCCCAATGGGAGTGCTTCCACCCTTCCCCCAGCACAGAGTTCACCATGCCCCTCAGCCCAGCAGCCCAATGGGAGCGCTTCCTCCCTTCCCCCAGCACAGAGTTCACCATGCCCCTCAGCCCAGCAGCCCAATGGGAGCGCTTCCTCCCTTCCTGCAGCACAGAGTTCACCCTGCCCCTCAGCCCAGCAGCCCAATGGGAGCGCTTCCTCCTTCCCCCAGCACAGAGTTCACCATGCCCCTCAGCCCAGCAGCCCAATGGGAGCGCTTCCTCCTTCCCCCAGCACAGAGTTCACCATGCCCCTCAGCCCAGCAGCCCAATGGAAGCGCTTCCTCCCTTCCTGCAGCACAGAGTTCACCCCGCCCCTCAGCCCAGCAGCCCAGTGGAAGTGCTTCCTCCCTTCCCCCAGCACAGAATTCACCATGCCCCTCAGCCCAGCAGCCCAATGGGAGCGCTTCCTTCCTTCCCCCAGCACAGAGTTCACCATGCCCCTCAGCCCAGCAGCCCAATGGGAGCGCTTCTTCCCTTCCCCCAGCACAGAGTTCACCATGCCCCTCAGCCCAGCAGCCCAATGGGAGCGCTTCCTCCCTTCCCCCAGCACAGAGTTCACCATGCCCCTCAGCCCAGCAGCCCAATGGGAGTACTTCCTCCCTTCCCCCAGCACAGAGTTCACCACGCCCCTCTGTGGCGCGAACAGGAGCTTGTTGACTTTAGGCACTTCAAAGCTGTTATAATTTATCTCCTTAGCTTTTAATGCTATTTACTTTTTGTATGGTGTGAGCTGCCTTGGGTCCTTTTTAGGAGAAAGGAGGGGTACAAATATTTTAAATATGCAAGTAGATTTTTGCTTCCTTAAAAAAATTTCCTGAAATGGCACAGAAGCAGAAAGGAATAAACACAACATTTGAAAGGAAGGAGAAATCAGAACTGAATGCTTTGGGGGTTTTTTAAAAGTATTTTTTTCTTTTCTCCAGCTTCTGTTCCACCCACCCTGGCTTATTTATTATCACACGGAACAGAAGGAAAGAGACAAAACTTTGGTGGTCCTTCCAAACATCACAGGCCGGATGTGGCCCCAGGAGGGGAAAAAACCCTGAATGTTTTCCAAGAAAACAAGTGTGTTTAGATTTAGAAGGGAGCGATGAGGAAGAGAAAGGGATGGAAAGGGAAGGAGAAGGGACGGCCGTCCTCCCCTCTCAACTCCAGAAGGCATCGGTCCACAGATGGACGGAACAGATTGTTGACAGTCATGCTCACGAATCAACCGCAAACATTTACAGCGCAAGGCAACATGTCGCTAGCATCCCAAGACACGTTCCCTGCACTGTCAGGCTCCACTAGAAACACGAGCCGACAAAGATTTGCTTTGAGCCAACGAGAAAGCCAAGAAGCTGGCTTCAGTTTGGCAGTCCAAAGTTTGATCTGGA
The DNA here is from genome assembly GCA_030440675.1 of Furcifer pardalis. Lineage (NCBI taxonomy): Eukaryota > Metazoa > Chordata > Lepidosauria > Squamata > Chamaeleonidae > Furcifer > Furcifer pardalis. The sequence goes on from CP126891.1 coordinate 40,724,169, forward strand.
CACGAAAGAATTGGAAAAAACAACGAAAAAGACTCTAAGCAAAGAAGTCAGATCTTTCTCGTTAAGGCAGGGGGTTCCCAAACTTTTAGCACTGCGGGCCGGTCACCTGGTTCAACGGGCCAATCATGTGGTTCCTCCTGCCGTAAAAACACATCCACAGCGGTCATAAACGTGTTTAACGGCAGCCACAAGCATGTTTAAGGCAGGCAATTCAAACAGCCAAGAATGACTAGCAGTGGGCATTATGTTCTTAGTGGTTAAGATGGTGAATTTGATGAGTGGAAGGGCACAGGTCTGCAGTTCGAGTCATGAAAGATAACTTTGCTTGAACTCCTTGGAAGTTACTGCCAATCTAACAAAAGGTGGAAGGGGAGGGGACCTACTTTTAGGCTGGGAACAAAGTTCTCATTTTGGAAGGGTACGGCAGTTGCAATCGGCCACGCGCGGAGCTAAGAGCACGGAGCAGAACCATAACAAAAGAGTCAACGGCCAGACATAATTCTTGCCAAAATGTGAAATGTCTCACTGCCAAGCGCAGCTTCAGTTCTGTGCTGGCCAACTCTGGAGTAAATGCCACATCGTCCTGTGCTGACAAGCGGAGAGTGGACAGAGGAAATCCTGCCTCGTTTTTAAATGGTGGCTCTTATCTCCGATCCGAGATGAAAGCAAAAGCAGCTAGTCTGCTGGAGGCAAACTTTGCAGATCAAATGTGGCCTCCAGAGGTCCTGTATTCTTGGAACATAGACGATTAGGCTAGAAGGAGAATTAGCAGACCCAGTTTAAACTGGTCCAGTCTGGCCAGGTTATCCTGCTATGGTCATAGAGTAGACCCTACTGCCAGCGACTCAATACTGAGTGCCAGGCAGCAGTTAACTAACCTGACCACCCTGAGGACTAGCAGCCTTGGGTGCTGAAGTCCACAGTGAACAAAGGCTGGTGGTCTCTAAGTGGATTAAATGAGCTGCAGTGGTTCAGTGGTTAAGAAGCTCGCCTTGTTAGCTGGAAGGCTGGCAAGTCAGCAGTTCAAGACCCGGGAATTGCATGATGGACTGAGTGCCCGTCTCTGTCCCAGCTCTTAGGGACATGAAAGGAGCCTTATTTGGCCATTTCCTGAGCAGAGATTCTCCAGCAAAAATCCTTTCAACCCAGAATAATTTCTGACACGAAATTATTGTTAGTGGATTAAATCCCACTTAATCCATTTTAATGGATTGATTAATTGATTGATTTATCATCCATCATGGCCTGGGGCTGAGGAGGACTTCTTTGTGTGCCAAAAGGGCTCAGGACCAGAAAGCGACTCACAGAACTGGATCAGTGGTACTATGGGGGTCATGGAAAGTCTCGGGACAGTCTTCATGGCTGATCACCATGAGGATAGGCAACATTTGGATTCAGATACAGCAGCAGAAGAAAAAGTTTAAACTGAAGTTGTTTCTGGCCTCTGTGAGATTTCTCACATCGCTTCCTTGCTACACTCCTGGATCTCAGTAGGACTACTCTAGGCTCCGTTTGTTCGTTTCTCCACCAGGAAACAGGACACACACAACGGATGGGGGCGGGGAGGGAGACTGTCTGTTTTTGGGTGGAAGGAAAAATCTCTCATTTGCCCTGGGACCGCAGCACGGGCATCAGGCACATCAATCTGTCAAGAGAAGTTCCTTTTCCTGGTTACTAAATTTAGAACATCAAATGTGTGTAAACATTCACAGACGGCCAGAGTTACTATCCACAACCTTGTTTTGTTGGCATGTTCGTTTTCTTCTGTGGTTGTGTTTCATCTTTTTTGTCACAGCAGTAAACCTGGAGGGAGGGAGAGCACATTTTTCTGTACTAGGTCACCCTTGCTCAAAAGCCTGTCGTATCCGACTCTAGGCTTCAGTGTTCATCTCTGTTTATAGCCAAAGAACCAGCATCATTTACATCTGCAGACATTTCCGTGGACATGTGGCAAGGTATGACTCGATGCCGGAGTGCACGGAACGCAGTTGACCTTCCCACCGAAGTGGTACCCATTGATCTTCTTGCAATTTCTTGCTTTCAAACTGCTAGGTTGGCAGGAGCTGGGACAGAGACGGGGGCTCATTCCGTCCTGCAGTACTCGGGAATCGAACTGCTGACCTTCCGCATCCCAGTCAGCATCTTAGCCACTTGAGCCACCACAAAATGCATTTTTTTAATGTTGTAAAGATCTCTGGAAACTTCAGACATAAAAAAAACCTCTAGCCTTTTAAAGTTACTTTCTTAACCGCAGGGGTTGAGTTTGGGTTATCTCACTATTTAGGGTGTTCCCCTCCCCCAAAGTAATTTTTAGCATGATGTTGCTCTCTTTTAAAGTTACTATTTTAGTTCCTTGTGAGAAAACTAGACAAGAGGATTCTCTTGCATCAGTGATGAGAGGGCAAACTCAACCCAGTCCATCCCAATAGTTCCCCCGTCTAAGCCACCATTGTCAAGTCCACCAACTCAGATCCAAGAAGAGCTTTATAGCAAGAATAGTCTTGAGGATGCACAAGAACAAAACCAAATTAGAAGGTGGAGGAAGGAGCTCACTGGACAAGAAATAACATTAAAGGAGGAGATGGCTGAGGAAATTGACCTCCCCTACATCTCTTGGAGGATCCTGAATAGGCTGAGGGTCGGAGTCCCTCAATGCAAGACCAACAGGCTCAAGTTGGCGAATAACAACACACTGTGTGAATGTGGAGAGGTACAGAATCCGGCTCATTTGCTGGTCTGCCGATGACTGCCGGAAACATGTGCCGATGAGAACTTGGGTTTGGCCAACGACAAAGCCAAGAAAGTGGCTTCATTTTTGGCAGTCCAGGGTTCGATTGGGACATGGAAGAGGAAGTTCCTTGTGCACATCAAAGAAGAAAGGCATTGCCGTATATACTTGAATATAAGTTGGGTTTTTTAGCCCACAAAATGAGGTCCAAAAATGGGACTCGACTTATACTCGGGTCAACGTAAACACTCGAAAACATACCCACACAAATGTCTAAATTAATTAATTTTACTGTGTTTTCATGTATTTTAATTATTGAAACTCAATAGAAGCTGCTGCATTTTCCACCCCTGACTATTTTCCCAGTCTTATTGGCCCAAATTAGGTGCCTCGACTTATATTCGGGATGACCTATAGCCGAGTATATATGGTACTTCTGGAAAACTAACGGCAACCAATTCCCTTTAAGCCCCAAAGACTGCAACCTGTAACTTATTCCTTTTTGAAAATAAATTAATTTTGGATGCTCTGTGCTTCTTACAACTATAAGCCATTTGAAAAGGCCTGTTTCGGAAATCATATCCCCCCAAGGGGGTTAATCCCAAGGCTGTTCCCTACCTCATTTTTAAAAAGGAAAAACGAAGCGAGTTGAAAATGAGAAAGAAGTCCAACTCAAAATGTTGTCCAGGGGGTCAAGGAGAAGACCATGTACATAATGCAAGGCACCGAGAAATGATTTCCCCAGCTGCGATCGGGTCTGTCTCCTTAAGGCGGAACAAAGTCCAATAACGATGACTACAGTTTTGCTTAGTCCTCTCCACCACCAAAGTCCGTGTGTCCTTCAGAGAAGAGCGACCCAAACCTCTTGGTCTTGTAGCTTACAGAATCTGCCTCGCCCAACTCCGGGGGCTCAAAAGACAGGCACAGAAACATGATACCAGGATAGGCTTTACCGTCCTTGGGGGATGTGGTCCACTGGAATCGGAACCCCGGGTTGTGACATCAGCGTTGTGTCAGAGAACCGTGAAGGAAGGAATCTGAAAGACCTCAACAGTCTTCCAAGGTCAACGCAGCTCAGGCTTCAGTAGTGATTTCCGGTCTGCCTCTCAAGAGGTGACTACCTTGCTACCCATTTCAGACGGATGAAGTACCATATATACTTGAGTATAAGTTGGGGTTTTTAACCCCCAAAATGAGGTCCAAAAATGGGACTCGACTTATATTCATAGACACTCAAAAACATACTCACACAAATGTCTAACCTAATTAATTTTACTGTACAGTAAAACCTCAGATAACACTAAAACCTGGTTCCACAAGTCTTGGTGTTATATGATTTTTAGTGTTATCTGATGCATGTTAAAATCTTATGGGACCCATAGAGATACATTGTAACCACACAGGCTTTAGCGGTTGTTATCTGAAGCATCCCATAGGATCTTAATGTTATCCGATGCAATTCTTCCCCCCAGATTCCTTAATGTTATGCGATTTTAGTGTTATTCAATACTAATGTTATATGAGGTATTACTTGTATTTCATGTATTTTAATTACTGAAACTCACTAACAGCTGCTACATTTTCCACCTCCGACTTACACTCGGGTCAGTCTATTTTCCTAGTTTTAGGGGTCCAAATTAGATACCTCAAGTTATATTCAGGACGACTTATACTCGAATATACACAGTAAGCTTCAATAACACTGCATCACAAAAAAATAAATATTGTCTGCTACTTGGTCTAATCTATGTGTCCTATACTAAATCAAGTGCGCTGGATCCAAATTTGAAGTCCAATTCTGCTTAGAACATCAGGATCTTACGTTAGCAAGTCTCACCCACTTGGTTAGGTTCTTGTGTTGATCATACAGGGTATATTTGCCATAAATGTAGCAAAAATTGTTCGGTTTATTAACACAGCTGCGCCTACTCATCTTTAACTCAAAACAGACTCGCTATGGCCTAGCTGTACTATCCAATAAGATGGTTTCGCACTAGAAACAAGCACCTTGGTCCATCTCGCCTTATACAGTATATCGATTTCTGACATCAGCTCACTGACTTGTCTGGCCACTGCTAGAACACGCATGTCACCAGGGGACGTGATTCAGCTAAGGTGGCAGCAGGCAGAGTGGTAGCTGCAACCGTTATAATGTTCCCATGTAAAAATGCATTACCCAATACCATTTAAACAGCTATATCATGCCTATAACTCAAGATCTGTACATGATAGGCAAATTCTGAGTTCAGATTTGTAACCGGCACATTCAATATCATGTAAATCACATGTGTTATCCCCAGTAGCTAAATTGTTGTTGTGCAGTGTAATTAGATTTACACTCTGTCAAGTCGTTGCCAAGTTATGAGAAATTTTCCAGGTTGGTGTTTTGAGGCACAATATCCTCTGAATCTGTTTTCTGATCTCTCCTTCTAATGATGTTCTGAGATCACCAAGAAGTTCATCCAAGGCCTTTAATTAGCTGGTTGAAGATCCAGATGTTTGATTCCTCCTTTGTGCCTCCTTGTCAAGTCAAGGCCTGGACTTCATGATCTATAGCAGTGATGGTGAACCTTGGCACTCTAGCTGTTCTTGAACTTCAGTTCCCAGAAGCCCAAGTCAGCAGGAGTGCTGACTTGGGCTTCAGGGAACTGAAGTCCAAGAACACCTGGAGTGCCAAGGTTGGCCATCGCTGGTCCAGATCAGGGTTCCTCAAACTTGGCTCTCCAGATGTTCTTAGACATTAATTCCCAGAAGCCCTGATCAGCAGGTATGTCAACTTGGGCTTCTGGGACTGGAAGTCCAAGAACACCTGGAGTGCCAAGGTTGACCATCAGTGATCTATAGGCTCCCTTCTAGCTTTGCAGTTATTATTAGCAGAACTGATGGACAGCTCAGTGGTTTGGGCATTTACCTGGTGGGGTGGGGGTGGGGGCGAGGAAATATTAAAAGGGAAACAAAGGAATATGCCCTATACAGTATTTAGATATTTAGATTCTTCTTATTTCGCTTAGTGTTAAGGGTTTCCAAGGAACGCAAGGGAATATGAATCGAATGTTTAGTACAATTCAGGGTGGGGGTGAAATTGTTCTCCACAGATTTTGGAA